>ML105161.1:39469-86321 GCA_003697995.1 Taxidea taxus jeffersonii | reverse complement strand
GAAGGAAGGAAGGAAGGAAGGAAGGAAGGAAAAGAAAGGAAAGAAAAAAGGAACTTTGATCAGACATTTCAACAGCCCTCTCTCAATAATTGTCTTTGTCAGCTTGGGCTGCCATAACAAAATACCACAAACTGGATGGCTTAAACAACAGGAATTATTTTTTCACAGTTCTGGAGGCTGGAAGTCCAAGATCTAAGCATCACCATGGTTGGATCCTGGTGAGAGCTCTCTTCCTGTTTGCAGATGGCCACCTTCTAGCTGTGTCTTCACATGGTAGAGACAGAGACAGGGAGACAAAGAGCTCTCTATGATGCCCCACTCTCATGATGTTATCTAAACCCAACTTGCTCCAAATGCCCAATCTCCACTCACCATCACACAGAGGATTAGAGCTTCAACATATGAATTTGTAGGGAACAAAATTCAGTCCATAGCAATAATGGATAGAATGACAAAACAGAAAATCAGTAAGGACAGTGATTTGGGCAGACTTTCAACCAACTTGACAGGAGTTGGCATTTGTAGAACACTCCACACATCAGAACAAACTTTTTTTTTTTTCAAACATACACAGATAATCATATTTTGGTCATTAAAATTTTTTCAACAAGTTTAAAATATGTTCTCTGACCTCAGTGGAATTTCATTAAAACTCAATGCCAAAAATATTTATTGAAAATGCCTAAATATTTAAAATGTAAATAACACATTTCTAATAATCCATGGTTCAAAGAAAACCTCAAAAGATAAATTAGTAAGTGTTTTGAACTCAACTGAATGAAAATGAAAACATATCAAAGTTTAGGGGACATCACTAAAGTAGTATATTAGGGAGACACAGTGCTAAATGCCTATCTTAAAAAAAGAAGGTCTCAAATAAACTTTGCACATTAAGAAACTAGAAAAAATAAGAACAAATACAATCCAAAGTAAGTTGGAGAAAAGAAAATATAGAAAAGGTCAGAGTAGAAATCAATAAAATAAGAAAAAATAGAGATGGATCAAATTTTGTTTACATGTTAATTCTCCCTAAACTAATCTATAGATTCAATGCAATCAAAATCAAAATCCAAAGAGACTTTTTTTGTAGAAATTTGACGAACTGATTCTAAAATTCAGGTAAAAATGCAAATGATTCAAAATAGTCAAAACAACTTTGAAAAAGGAGAGCAAAGTTGGGAAGCCAACACTGTTTGATTTTATGACATAGTATAAAGCTACAGTAATCAAGAGAATAAGGTATTGAAATAAAGACAGACAAACAGAACAAAAGAAAGAATAGAGAAATACACCCATACATATGTGAAAAACTCATCTCAACACAGATATAAACTCAAGTCAGTGGAGAAAGGATATTCAATTCAACAAATGGTGCTGGAACAATTAAATATCCATATGTAAACATTAATTCAAAATGGAACACAGACTTATATATGAACCTTCAACTATAGAACTTCTATGAGAAAATCTCTGGAACCTCTGGTTAGGCAAAGATTTCTCAGATATTTCAGAATCACAGCTGATAAAAGAAAAACACTGTTAAATTGGACCCCAACAGAACTTAAAACTTCTGCTTTTTGAAAGACTCTATTAAAAGAATGATAAGACAAGCAACAAAATGAGAGACAATATTTGCAAGTCACATGTCTGATAAAGGAAGTTATCTAGAATGTACAAAGAAATCTAAAAGCCTAATAATAAGAAAACAAAAACCCAGGTTTAAAAAAAAAAAAAAGAAAATGGGCCAAAAAAACCCCAGATACTTTACCAAAGAATATATACAGGTGACAAACAAGCCAGTGAAAGTACCATCATTAGTTATTGTATCCATGGTGAGATAGTACTAGATACCTATTAGGAAAACATACGTTAAGAAAGACTGACAGTGGCAAGCACTGGTGAGAAGGTAACGGAGCCAAAGCTTTCATTCTCATGAGCTGGAAATGTAAAATGGAACAATTACTTTGGAAACCAGTTTTAAAATCTTAAAAATCTAAATGGATGCCTACCATATAATCCAGTCATTCCAGTGTAGGTATTTACTCAAAAGATATGAAAGCATATATCCATTCAAAGACCTATACATGAAGGCTCACAGAAGCTTTATTTATAATAGCCTAAACAGGAAACAACTCAAATGTCCATCAACAAGTGACTGAATAAATTGTGGTATGTCTACCTACATATGATATAGTACTCAGAAATAGAAAGGAACTATTGATACATGCTACAACATAGATGACTCTCAAAATAATTATGGCATATGAAAGAAAACAGAAAAGGGGTGCCTGGGTGGCTCAGTTATTTGAGCATCCAACTCTTGGTTTCAGCTCAGGCCATAATCTTGGGGTTGTGAGATGGAGCCCCATGTCGGGCTTCCCACTCAGAAGGGAGTCTAGTCTGCTTGAGATTCTCCCCCTCTTCCCTTGCCCTCACCCCACTCGTGGGCATTTCCCTCTCTCTCTGTCTCTCAAATAAATAAATAAATCTTTTAAAAAAAGAAGATAGAAAAAAGTAACTCATACTGTACTATTCCATTTATACAAAATTTTAGGATATGCAGACTGATCCACAGTAACAAAAAGCAGATCCACAACTGCCTGAGAATGACGCATGGGTGGGCGCAAGGAGAGAGAGGGATTAGAAGGGTGCACAAAGAAACTGTTGGAGATGATGAAGTTGTTCATTATCTTGATTATAGTGATGGTTTTGCAGGTGTATGCATATGTCAAAACATCACAATTTACAGATTAAATATGCACAGTTTGCTGTAAATCAATTATACTTCAATAAATCTGTTTTACTAATAAATAACTGGATGTTTTCTGCTTCCTGACTGAAACGGTTGTTATAATAGGAAGGAAGGAAGGGGAAAGGAAGGGGAAGGGGAAGGAAAGGAAAGGAAAGGAGAATAAGGGAAAGAAGGAAGGGAAGAGGGAGGAGGGAGGGAGGGAGGAAGAAACTGTAGCATATAATTAAACAGAACGGAAATGGGAAGAAACAGATGAAATAGAATGAAATGGAAAGAGTCCACCCCTTTCAAACCCCCCCTTAAAAAAGCCTTTCCATATAAACTAGAAAATTATTTGGGACCTTATCATTACAATTGTTTAAGGAGAAAATACCATAAGGATGCTTTAGTATTTAGTGGCACAGGATTAGAGGTAAGAATATATATTAATATACTTTGATTAACCTTTACTTAAACTTCGTTGTCAAAGCAGTATTTATGAAGGAAGAAAAACACATACCATAATTTTTTGCTATATTTTATAACTCCAACAATATGTTCACTTTTTTTAATTTTAAGTAGTTAATTGCCAGATTGAGTTGAAGAAGGAAGCAGGAGAGTTCACTGCCTACTTCATGGGTCCAGAACCAGATTTTAAAACCCACACTGGAAGATATCTACAGCATCTCCTATCCCTCACAGGATGCAAGTAGCAGTTGTATAAGGTTTACTACTCCTCAGATCCACTAAGGACTTTTACAATTACAGAAAAACATTCATGCAATTCATGGTCCTGGGAAATACGAGTAACTCCTGTGACAGAGCCTGCTGGTTGACCCTAATGTACAGCCTCTCTTTCTTCCTTTTAATATTCCATCTCCACAAGAAGGTTTAGCACCAATCAGCAAATACATTTTCCAGACTCCTTTGCAGCTAAAAATGGTGATGTTCCCAGCAATGGAACATAAACAGGAGTGATGTGTGCAGGTTTTACATCACTGTCTTCAGTGTGAATCATCTGCCCTTCACTTCTCTCTTTTCTGCTTCCCAAAGACTAGAACATAAACGTAGTCATAGAACACCAGGATCAAAAATGTAGATGTGGGGGTATCTGGGTGGCTCAGTGGGTTAAGCCTCTGCCTTCAGCTCAGGTTATGATCCCAGGATCCTGGGATTGAGCCCCACGTCAGGCTCTCTGCTCAGCGGGGAGCCTGCTTCCCCCTTCTCTCTCTGCCTGCCTCTCTGCATACTTGTGACCTTTCTCTGTCAAATAAATAAAAATATATATTTTTTTAAAAAATTTTTTTCAAAAAAAATGTAGATGTGATAACACCCTTGTCGACAGTGGGGCATTGTGACTAAGGTAATCAGATTCCTGGCTGACCTTGTGAGGCAGAATCATCTTCCTGTCTTGGACTGCTCCCTCCCTCTGGAACATTAAGTGACAGAAAATAAAACTTATCTCTTGTTTGGGTCTCTGTAGTTTGGGGTCTCCTTGTTAAAGCAGCATGATATCTTCTCTGATGGTTGGGGATCCTTACCCTTACTCACTTGGTATATTTTGTGGAACAAAAAACATGGAGGCAGAGTTATGAGTAAGAGGCATAAGAATGTGATAATACTGGGGTGCTTGGTGGTTCAGTTGGTTAAGTGTCCAACTCTTGATTCTGGCTCAGGTCATGATCTCAGAGTCATGAGATCAAGCCCCACATTGGGCTCCACACCAGACAGGGAGCCTGCTCAAGATTCTCTCTCCCTCTCCTTCTGACCCTCCCCCCTTCCTCTCTTAAAAAAAAAAGTGATAATACTGAAGGTGAAGGATGGAAATTCCTAGCCAGAGGCAAAGAAATTACAGAAAAGGAAGAGATCTAAATATGATAGAAGTTGAGAGCATGGCTGAAGGGAAAGGAGAGTCTGCCTACCATTGAGCCTCTGGATTTAAATCAAAAAGAATTTGAAAACCTCCAAGCCAAGAGCATTTCACTTTCCTGACATGATTTAAAGTCGCCGTATTGTTGGCAGTGGTGAGTCTGCTAATTATACAGCCAAATGTGTTAATGAAGTAAAGTGGTATCTCTCCCCAAAAAGCAAATGCCCTGTCCTGTATAAATATTGAAAGTAACATTTTCATCTTTTCAGAAAGTGGATCTTCCTCTAACTTTTCAACTATACAGTAGTAATTAAGAATCAGATACCTATTTATCTTATTTCCCATTTACCCCTATGTAGTTTCATAACATAGTTAAGGAAATGAGCCGTTTCAAGACTCCTTGGTCTTTTTAAAATAAAAATAATTTAATCACTTTTAGAATAAAATACTGCCATCTAAAACCAAAATGTGTGTCATGAGGACACTACTCAAGTCTAACATGCAAATGTGGCATTTCACTGGCTCTGCTCAACCACTGAAATGCAACCTTGAACTCCCACATCTCCTTTGCAAGAAAATATTGCTGACGTTACTCCCCATCATCTATATTACCTATTTCTAGCAAAAATCCCCTATCAGGGCGCCTGGGTGGCTCAGTGGGTCTTCGGCTCGGGTCATGATCTCAGGGTCCTGGGATTGAGCCCCACATCAGGCTCTCTGCTCAGTGGGGAGCCTGATTCCTCCTCTCTCTCTGCCTGCCTCTCTGCCTACTTGTGATCTCTGTCTGTCAAATAAATAAAATCTTAAAAAATTAAAAAAAAATCCCCTATCAGCATGTACAATAATGAGGATTTGGAGTGATTCACAATGGGCTCAGCTGAGCCATTTTACCACTCCCACCTGGGCTCACTCACACATCCGAAGGTTGGCAAGGGGTCAGCAGATCTGAGACTGGGCTTGACTATAGCAACTAGTCTCTACTCCACTTACCGATAGCACTAAGGGGCAAGCTCAATCACACAGGCTTTTCAGAGGTCAAATCATGCCTGCTAGTCCATTGACAAAAAGGTGTTTGAACCCAAAATAAGGAGAAGGGAAATACACTCTATTTCTGTAACTGGATAAACTGTGAAGTCACATGACAATGGGTGTGGGTATATGCACAAGTGAAGAATTAGGGCCATTAAAGTATCCTACCAAAACCCACTGTATGGGTACTGAAAGGGAAAACTTTTTCCATACTCTATTCCCAATACTTCCAACCTTAAACTAGGGATGGGGTAAGGGGTCCCATCCCAAGCAATTCTCCAATACCAGCTGTGTATCCTACAGTTCACTTCAATTCCAACACAACCTGGAAATAGGTTAGACCTCACAAGGTAAGGGCTCATTCCCACAAGACTGCCCCCTCTTTTCAGATCAGCTGAGAATCCAGGTTGTCACCTGGGCTTACCACCTACTGGCTATAAAATGAAGGTTCTCACGAACCCCTCGTCAGGATCAGTAATTTGCTAGAGCAGCTCACAGAACTCAGGAAAACAGCTTGCTTACAAGATTACCAATTTATTATAAAGGATACAAGTCAGGAACAGCCAGATAGAAAAGATGGTATAGGACAAAATATGGGGGACATGACAGAGTTCCATGCCCTGTTGGGGAGCACCACCCTCCCAGTACCAACATAAAAGCTCTTTGAATCTCATTCTTCAGGGATTTTTATGGAGGCTTCATTGTGTAGTCATGATTGATTAAATCATTGGCTATTAGGGATTAATTTAATCTCCAGCCCCACTCCACTCCCTAGAGGTCAGGGACGGGGTTGAAAGTTCCAACCCTCTAATACCATATGGTTGGTTCCCCTAACAATGAGCCCCCATCCTTAAGGGCTTTCCAAAAATCACCTCACTAATATAAACGCAGGTGTAGCTGGAAGGGGCTTGTTATTCATTTAAAGAAGAAAAAAAGATACCTTCCTTGCTCTTATCACTTAGGAAATTCTAAGGGTTTTAGAATTTCTGTGCCAGGAACCAAGAAGAAAACCAAATGTATATTCTTATTATTAATCATAGTATCACAGGTACACACACACACAGACTCATACATATTACACACTTATATACTGCTTTGTCTCCTGCTCCTGTTTGTCACCTCTCCTTGAGATGTCCTTCCTAAAAATCTCCTGGTTCAAATATAGTTTGTAGCTACACTGGTACAGTAAGAGCAGAGCCTGAGTCAGCCAACATACTCATATTTTGGAAATGTCTCTAACCAACTAGGTAACCAATGAGAGCTATGGAAATAATCTTAAGTTTCTTTCCAAGTCCTAATTCTCAGTCCTGTTTAGTTTATCTTCATACCACTGCCCTCAACTCCCCACAACCATCAAACATTACCTCCATTCATTTCTTCAGCAAACATCAACTGTATTTCTGTATTAAGCCCTTTCCGGAAACCTGGAGTTCAGAGAACTGCTAAGCCAAATCCTCGCCTTCCAGAAACCAATCCAGAAGATCAAACAGACAACTAAAGTAACAATGCAATGACAAGTTGTAGTGTAACTGCTGACAATTAGTCTTTTTTATTGTAATGCAAGTGTCTGACATGAAGTTTTTCACTGTCAAGTCATCAATTTCAAAGACACCCATCTCTAATAAATAAGTGGCCAGCTACATAACTAGATAAAGAGCCAGGCCACTCCACCCATCAAGTTCCCCTTTTAGAAAGCCCTGAGTGACTTAAACAACTAGCTACTTAAATGACCCTGTGTCTCCCTTCCTGTGCTCTAATTCCCCGCTCTTATGTTTAAAGTCACCAAAAGGAGCAAAGGCATGAAATCGTAGGTTTTCCACCCCAATAAAGGCAGAACCCCAGGTCTACTCTCTTTCTACCCACTCAAGCCATTCTGGGGTGTGAGAGGAAAAACCTGGTGGGCTAACAGGTTCCATTTTCTCTCAAGAGTCTAAAGTAAATAGTTAAGCCTCATCATGCATACAGGTGTCTGATTAAGTGTGCACATGCAGGCACAAAAACACAGACTACCCCACTCTCTCTTCAGGTACAAGAGTTTCTTGAATTTGCCTGCCTAGACCTCCTCCTCCACACTTCCAGAGAAGAAAGTGTCTTGCCCACTGAAAGGAAAGCTAAGTGGATCCTCCTAATAAAATGCTGAATGGGTATTGGAAGGGAAGAAAGCATAATAAAACTAATCAGTCTGGATCTGATTAATAAGAAGAAATTTTTAGAGAATTAAAGAATGAGTTGGGAGAGTTTATGGAGATGAGAGAAGAGCATAGAAGAGGAAAGGGAATTCTGAGTGTTAAAAAAAACACAAATGTATTATTAGTTTTTCTATTAATGCATAATAACTACCACAAGCTTGGCGATTTAACACATATTTATTATCTCACAGTTTTCTTGGATCAAGAGTCTGGGCATGATTGAACTGGATGTTGTGGTTCATCATCTCACAAAGCTACAAAAAAGATGTTAGCTGTACTATAGTTATCATTTGGAGCATGGGTTTCTTTCCCAAGCTCCCTCACTCATTCAGTGGTGACTGAATTCAATTCCTTGTGATTGTAGGGCGAAAAAGTCCTCCCTTTCTTGCTAGCTGTTAGTGGCTGCAGATCATTCTCAGTGTCTAGAAGTTGCCCACAGTTCCTTTCTTCATATCTCACAGTCAGTTCAAAACATGAGTAAATTTGCTTTCTTCCAGGCCACCACTTCTACTTCTAGAAGTTCATCTGATTAGGCCAGGCCCAGTCAGGACAATTCCTCTCTGATTAACTGAAAGACAACTGATTAGTATCCTAATCATGGGAATAACAGCCCATCATAATCACAGGTCTCCTTCACATTCAAGGCAAAAAGGGATTACATAAAACAAGAGTGGAAATCTTGGGGGCAATCTTAAAATAATGCCTGCTGCACTGTATGTCTGAAATGTTTTAATATGTTTCAGGAACAACAGTAAAGAATGGAATTCTTTTTCCTTAAATTTGCTTGTCAAATTGTGTTTTGTTAACAGCCAGAAAACCCAATGCTTGGTCTTAGGGCTTACGAAAGAGAAAGAGAGAGAGTTGATGAACACTAGATCTTGAACCATGGAAAAGAACCAAATACCTTGTGATAGCTCTTTGGGTCCCTGAAAGTCTAGTATGATTATGTAATCATAAGATATTATTACAATATCCTATTCAGTGAACATATACTCTCACATAAATACAGTAAACTATAGGGTTAAATATCAATATCTGTACTTAGAAAATAACTGTACAGGGGCACCTGGGTGGCTCAGTGGGTTAAAGCCTCTGCCTTTGGCTCGGGTCATGATCCCAGGGTCCTGGGATCGAGCCCCACATCGGGCTCTTTGCTCAGCGGGGAGCCTGCTTCCCCCTCTCTCTCTGCCTGCCTCTCTGCCTACTTGTGATCTCTCTCTCTCTGTGTCAAGGAAATAAATAAAATCTTAAAAAAAAAAGAAAATAACTGTACATTTTTAGAGACACCTGGGTGGCTCAGCTGGTTGAGTATCCAACTCTTGATGTCAGCTCACATCATGACCTCAGGGTTGTAAGTTCATGTCCCATGTTGGGCTCCATGCTGGGTATGGAGCCTACTTTAAAAAAAAAAAAGGAAAAGAAAAGAAAAAAAAAGAACTATACATTTTTAGATGTATTTAAATTGCCTAAATAGAACAAAAAAGGAAAACTATCTTGTCCTTATGAGAGGAAATATTTTTATATTTTATGTTACTATTTACTATATAACAATGGGTGGTGACTTGGTTTATTTCTGCTTTGAAGATTTCTTCTAATGGTAATTGGAAATTAAACCCAAGACAAATTTTAAAAAGCCATTGTAAACATGGAGGATGTTTAAAGGCATATTATTTAAATAAACCCTTATAAATTCCATATCAAAAGAAATGTACTAATGGCCTAATTTTTGTGTATTTGGACATATTTTACTTCATTTGATGTTCATAACAGTATTAGAGCATTTGCTTTACTTTCTCCACTTCCACAGTGAAAAATGCTAACACTCAGGTTAAGTGATTTCACCAAGACTACACAGCTGGTGAGGAACACAGGAAGGAAACCTAAAATTTTCAACTCCTTACAAAGTCCTCACATTTTTCCACTCTGCCACAATGGTTTCCCAATCATTCATCCTTTTATTCATTCATTCAACAAATATACTGTGTGGTGTTTGTTATATTTCAATAATGGTCATAAGCTCTGGCCAATACAGTAGTAAACAAATACATTTAAGCTTTGACTTCATGGAGCTACTAGAATGGTGCATTCAAACACCTAGTGTAAATTTTTCCTCCACCCCATCCATGTAAATAAAGCTAATTCCCTCATCTGTGAGTCCAGAGCATGTTATACTTAGTGCTTCAAGAGTACACAGCATTGTACCATGGTTTACTGGATCCCAGACAATAGGCCATGCAAGGTACCTTCCAGGCTCCCTTCCTAGGACGCCTGCCAAGCTAATGGGGCATCTGTCACAAATCAGAGGATACAGAAGAAAGGAAGGGAAGGAACACATAACCTCAGTTGATTGTCACTTTAAAGGAGCAAAGGAAGGCCGAACCATACTAAATCATTGAGACTTCTAAACAGGAAACTCAAATAATGCACAACAGAAACACACAAGTTTAAAAACACATTAACTACTAGAAAGAAATTGAGTTGCTGAGGGTTGCCATCATGTCCTTTCATGCAGCAATAACTTTTGTTTCATCAGAATGGCACCCTCAATAAACATTCTTTTAACACATTATTTTGCTGGCTTATTGTCACTGGAGTTTAACATTTTTCTCTGCAGCTCAAGAGCTTCTCCCGAGGGAAGATATGAAAGCAGTGGGTCGCCTGTGAAATCCTGGGTAATGTTAATCTAAATCCCCCTACATTCTCTTGTTCTTCTGACTTTGAATTATATCAGCTTTGAAGATTCGGTGTGATGCCATATTCATACAGTTATCAGTTACTAAAATCTCTGTCACCCAAAATGAATAACACAATATGGTGTAACAAAACATAACATCACATAGCATAATATAGAATTTCAGTAAGAAAAAATATGCTCACAGAAAATGTCATTTTTTTCTAAAACTAAAAGAGATTTATGGTGATTTGTCCTTGGGGAAAAGACTGACTTGTGGATGATTGGATCCAGTATTAAAATAAGAAGTTATTAACAACTGGGTATATATTCCTCCACATACAAGCTCTGGGGCTTTGACCAATCACTTAACTTTTTACCAATTCAGTTCTCTTACCTATGGAAGGGAGCAAACAACAGAATCTGCCTCATACAGCTACTGTAGGAGTAAAATGAACAATATATACAAAGTATGTAGTTCAGTACCTGACAGAAGTATCCTCTCAATAAATGTTAGCTATTTTCATGTAATGTATAGGTGTTAAGCATACATTCTTTTGTCTGCAGCAACCAGATCCTTAAGAAAGATTGTGATATAAAATTACAAAAAAGTCCTCCCAAGTTCCCTTCCAAAGAACAATAATATTTCTAGCCACTGGAGAAATATGTTGCAAATAATCTTGCTCAAGTCTTTTATTAGATTCTTGCTTGACTAATGGGGCCACTTCTGAATTTGGCATTTAGAATACTCACTAAATTTATCCTCTACAGAACTCAGCAACATTCCATTCTCCATGGCTACATGTTTTCAGCATCTATTATCTATAGTTTTTCTTTCTCTGTCTTCGTACAGGAGTTCTCATTGGTTACGGCCACTAGTGAGGCCCTCTCTTTATTTCTCAACATTCACTTCTTCGGCAAAATATTCTTATTTTGCTTGTAAAATTATTCTTCCTACGTGCAGAGTTCTGATGACTGTTATCACTCTTCTTGCCCTAACCCAAGTCAGCTACCCAGCCTGACCACCTGCCTGTCATTTCACTCTGCCCATTGTTCCAAGAAAATCATTCTTTTTTGCACTCTGCAGATTTAGAGCCTAAGTGTTTGATAAACAAGGTATAAGGAAAATATGTAAAAGGCAGAAAAAAATAATAGCTTCTGTTAAATGAATTAATGTCACAAATTTTAGGTAAACGTATTTTCTTAGAGATCATTCCAGGTGCAGACCAGTAGAATTTTGAGAAGTATTTATTAATCTCCAACTTTATGCCAAGCACTCAATTGCCTGCTGAGGGCATAGCTGTAAATAAGAAAAATGTGGTCTGTGCCCCCATAGAGCTTAGACTCCAGGGGACAAGCAGGAAAGACAAATGTTCAACAAAGTGTGAAGGCAAAGGTGAGGTTATCAGAGTGAGGCCAGAGTTACTTATGCAATAAATATTATGCTCCTGTGTCCAGCCTCCCCCCCAAAAATTCACATTGAGGCCCAAACCCCCAATATGATGATATTAGGAATTTGGGCCTTTGGGAGGTATTAGATTTAGATGACATCATGAGAGTAGAGCCCCCATGATGGGATTAGCATCCTTATAAGAAGAGTAGAGACCAGACCTCACGTTCTCTTCCATATATGAGGATACGGTGAGAAGGCAGTTGTCTGCAAGCCAAAGAGGGCCCTCACCAAGCCAAACCTGGAAGCATCTTGATCCTGGACTTCTTAGCCTCCAGAACTATAAGAGATAAATGTCTGTTGTTTTAAGCCACCCACCTGGGGCATTTTTGTAATGGCCACCCCAGCTGACTAAAACAACTCCCTTCCACAGAGCTATTCAAATTGTGGCCATCCATGTACTAGTGCCCATTTGCAAACTGTGCTAGTGGCCACTTACAAATCATAAATTTATAAATTTTGCTAAGGTTATTATATGTCTGCTAAATTTTAAGAATAAAAAGTAGATCTTTTTTTCAAATTCATTTTGTTAAGATTTTATTTATTTGACACAGAGAAACACAGCAAGAGAGGGAACACAAGTGGTGGGAGAGGGAGAAGCAGGCTTCCCGATGGGCAGGGAGCCCAACGCGGGCTCCATCCCAGGACCCTGGGATCATGACCTGAGCCAAAGACAGATGCTTAACCGACTGAGCCACCCAGGTGCGCCTCAAATTCATTTTTAAATGTAGTATCTTTTAATTGTATTTTATATTATTGGTCTGTGATGGGTTGTAAATAGAAATACCAGTTCTTCACCACAAATGACGTAAGAAACCATACCCAGCACACTACATTTTCAATTCTCCCCTTGCATCTAGGTGGGGCCTTCAAACAAGTCTTCCCCATAAGTGTGTGAGGAAAAGGGATATGTGCTACCTCTGGGCCGACATGGGATAAGGTACTATGCCTTCTCCACACTCTCTCTTCTTCCTTTCACCATCTGCTGGGTGCAGATGATACCAAAGTCTGAGGGACAGCAAAGCCATAAAGTGGGAGGAGTCTAGTTCCTAAAGCATCATGGGTAGGAAGGCTGCCCACTGGCCAAAAACATCTGTATCAGGTAAGTATTATGGATTGAATTATGTTGAGGTTATAAATCCCAGCACCTAAGAATGTGGCCTTATTTGGAATTGGGTCTCTACAAAAGTAATCAATTAAAAATGAGGTCATTAGATGGAGCCCTAATACAATATGACTGGTGTCTTTCTAAAACAGACACAGAGGCAGATGCAGAGAAGTCAATGTGAAGACACACAGGGGAGGGAAATGAACATGTAACCACAGCGATGCAACTACAAATCAAGGAGCACCAAGGATTACTGGCAAATACCAGATGCTGAAAAGCACAAAGAAGGATTCTTCCATACAGCCAGCAGAGAGACAACTGACACCTTGATTTCAGGTTTCTAGCCTCTAGAACTTTGGGACAATAACTGTCTGTTGTTTTAAGCCACCCAGCTTTTGGTCCTTTCCTATATCACCCCTAGGAAACTATATAGTAAGAAATAAAATCTGAGTAAAACCACTGAAATTTGGAAGTTGAATTAGTTAACATCACCCTAACAAATGCAAAGAATATACTGTAAGCAAGTCCACTGCAGACTACAGGGTCAAGGGACATCATATCTGTGGTAGAGGCAGTTAACAAAGGTCTAAAAAATGAGTAAGAATCAGCTAGCACAAACAGGGAGAGGTTGCTCTGACAGGAAAAAGGGTTGATCACAGCAGAGAAGCTTTCCAGGAACAGCATGTAAGACAGCCCTGAAACAGGAAAGAATATGGTGGATCCAGGAACTAAGAAAAGTCCAGTTATCTAGAGCATAGGTAGGTAGGTTGGTGGGTGGGCAGGTAGGTAGACAGAAGTCAGAGGTTCTGACAGCCACAGATTCTGACAGCTACAGAGATGTTTGTCAGTAGCATCAGGAAGGACAACAGGGTCAAGAGACAGTCATCAAAAAGGGAAATTGTTTATTAGCATGCTCTACAATAAACATGTCAATATGCCTCACAGGAACAACAAGGAACATATGAAGAGAGACCTCCTGGCATCCTACCCCTCCAATACTCCTCAATTGCCTGGAGCATAATTTCTTATATTGGTCAGCCCCAAAATTATAGTTGGGATGTCTGTTTGTTAAAATTATGATGTAAACTGCTTTGGAGAATCTTATTTATACAAAAATAATTCTGTTTTCCCTTTCATTTCTTTTTAATTTTTTTCAGTGTTCTAACAGTCATTGTTTATGCACCACATGAACATTCTCTTATATCATACACAAAGATAAACTGTCTTCCCTTTCAAATATAAAAAAGGGGGGAGGTTGTTTATTGGTTCTGATCCACTCACACACATAAAAGGAAGTGAGGAATGATTAAACCTCCTCCAGTGCTCAAGTATGGAGGGAGCTAAAGGAGAAAACACAGAGCCACACAACAGCCACCCTGAGCACCCAATGCTTTGAAAAAACATTGAAGAAGAGCAACAAAACTGTGCTTAGAAATTATCTTAGTCTACTCAGGCTGCTATAACAAAGTACCCAGACACTGAGTGTCTTATAAGTAACAGATTCATTTATCAGAGTTCTGGAGGTTGGGAAGTCCATAAACATGGCGCTGGTAGATTCCGTGTCTGGTGAGGGCCTACTCCCTCATAGATGGCCATCTTTGCACTGTTAACCTCACATGGCAAAAAGGCAAGGGATCTCTCTGGGCCTCTTTTATAAGTGCATTAAGGCCACACTGAAAAGAATGTGAATAAAGGAATATTGTTAACTGTGGCCATTAGACAGTCAGCCTAAAACAAGCATCCAGGATGTGCTAAGGGAATAAATGTGAATTATAAGTGAATTATAAGAAAAGGGAAGAGTCAACAATGACTCCAAGTGCTTTTGCCCTACATAGCTAGAAGAACAGACTCCTAATATATAGAAGGCAATGGGTAGAATTAACAATTCCATTTTGGACTTGATGCCTTGCAAGACTATTAGATATCTAGGTAGAGACATTAACTGGATTTACAAGTCAGGGGGAGTTAGGCTGTCTTAGTCCATTTAGGCTGCTATAACAAAGTGCCATAGACCAGATGGCTTACATACAACAGAAATTTATTTCTCATAATTATGGAGGCTGGAAGTCCAAAATCAAGGTGCCAGCATGGTCAGGTTCTGGTGAGAGCCCTCTCCCTGGTTTGCAAACTTTTCATTATATCTTCACCTGGAAGAAGGAAAGAGAGCTCTCTGAGGTCCCTTGAATAAAGGCATTAATCCCACTTATGATGGCTCTACCCTCATGACCTAATCACCTCCCAGAGGCCTCAACTTCTAATACAATAACCCTGGACATCAGAATTCAAAATACAGATTTTGGGGAGGACACAAACATTCAGACCATAGTATCCCTTCACATCAAATGATTATAAAAGCAAAGACTGAGAAATCTCCAAATTGGCCTTAACCCAATACACTGGGTTTAATCAGGGTTCTTCATAGAAACAGAACCAATAGGGTGTGTGTGTATATATAAAGATTTATTACAGGAACTGGCTCCCATGGTTAACACAATCTGTTATCTACAAGCTAGAGAACTAGGAAAGCCAGTGGTATAATTCAGTCCAAGTCCAAAGAGAATCTAGTGTAAATCCTGGGGTCCCAAGGACCAAGAACCAGGAGTTCTGTTGTCTGAGGGAAGAAATTGGACAACCCACTCAAGTTCACCCTTCCTCCACCTTTGTGTTCTATTTAGGCCCCCAACAGGTTGGATGACACCCACCAACATTTGTGAGGGTGAATCTTCTTCACTTTCTTCTGAATCAGATGTTAATCATTCTCACAGACATTCTCAGAAATACTGTTTCATCAGCTATCAAAGCATCACCTAACCCAGTTAAATTGACACATAACATTAGCCATCTCATGCAATGAAGCAGCTTTTCTATTACCAACTGGTGAGGGATATAGATAACAGAGACTAAAGGAAGATAAAATCCTAGTCAGCCTAGAACAGGGACCTTTCCTTTGAGAGTGCAAGAGGGCTAAGAGAACTAGTACACTAGTTCTTAGAAGAGATAGGAAATTCATATCTAGTTATGATTTATAATGAACTAAAATATAATTATGGTTGTTTTATAGCTATAAAATAAGCTGTACATAGTTCTCATTTGCTAGTGTGGCTTCACTAGTAAGCTTCTAATTAGCTTCATACAGTTTCTAGTTACAGGATCTCCTCAGATCATGTTAATTAAAACAACAGGAGTAACATAATAATATCAAAATGATGTTAACTCCATTAACAATTCTGAAGTCCAGAGTAGGTAAAATAGACAAGTAACTCTTCCCAACCCACTTATAAAAATGCCCTACAATATATTCCTCTCTGGATGAGCTACATGGTATGACAGGTCTTAATGTTCATCCTTAGCACATCATCTACTTTGTACTTTTTTATGGCTTCATTTACATGTCTCTCTGCTTTCCCCCACACAAAAATGAATTAAGTTTTCAAAATCAATATCTCAAAGGCCAACACTGAAATTAGTCATTATTTTCATGCATAGAGAACAAAGTTTCCTTTCCCCTTGACTGTTGGCATAACACTTTCCCCCACACTCCCACCTCAAAATGCACATGCCAAAAATGTTGATCTCACAAATGAGAGACATTTGTTATAATAAGTGAAACAAACAGAAGAGGTTATTGTGTTTTGAAATTTGGGGATCTGGAACTTTTAAATTCTGCCTCAGAAAATCAGCCAAGGCTAAAGCAAGCTGTGCATTTGAATTTCCTGGATGGGGACCACCTGTTCTTGGTGAACTCCAACTGATGAATCTGTTCCCATGAAACACTTTTACTGTGCCTTTGTCATGTACACACACCCTGGGCATGTCACAGATGTCTGTGGAGTGCAGGAAGGAAGGCCGAGAGAGGGTTGGGAAGGAAGGGAGGACAGAAAGAAGAGAAGACTAACAGGCAAGGAGGAGGAGGGAAAGGAAAAGAAGAGAAACCATGTGTAAGGAAAAGAGTGCCTGCTGAGCAAGGATACTCAATCTCCTATTTCTGCCTGATAGCAGGTCGAGGTCACTTTGAAGCACAAGGCCTGGGCTACAGAGAAGGCAGTCAACAAAAGGACAAACCTCTTCTTTCCTTCTAATGTCACACTCCAAATGCCAAACACCACAGTGATCTCTGAATTTCACTTGGATATAGGCACTAGGAACTAAAAGCAGCTTCCGGTTCTTGGGAGAGAGAAATAAACTCACCCACATTCTAGAGCCTTTGCTTCAGCTTTTCCTCTGCTTGGATGTTGTTTCCCAACTCCTCACCCGCCTGCCTCCTCCTTGCCATTTAGGATTTAGATCAAAGGTAATCTCCTGATGAGAAGTTCCATGACCATCCACTAGTAAAATAAATAGATATTTGATTCTATTTGATCCTCAATTTATTCTAATACTTATCACACTAGCTAATATTTTTATCATCTGTCTACTGCTGCTAGAATGTAAGCCTTGTGAGAACAGGGATTTTGTTCCTGTGGTCTTGTTTTCTGCTGAATCCCAAGCGCCTGAAAGAATGCTGAAAACAAAGAAGGCTTTTAATGAATGATTGCTTAATTAATAAATTTATGTTTCTTTTTCTTTTAGAAAGGATGGTGAGGGATGCCTGAGTGGCTCAGTAAGTTCAGGGTCTGCCTTGGGCTCAGGTCATGATCCCAGAGTCCTGGATTGAGCCCCCATCAGGGCTCCTTGCTCAGCAGGGAGCCTGCTTCCCCCTTTGCCTGCCACTCACCTTGGAGCAGGACTTCAAAGTCATGGGACTTTACTGATTCTTCAAATAAGAATGTGTGTACGTGAGTACACTTTTATCAAAAAAACAAGTGCAGTCAAAAATTTTAGGCCTTTGAAATACAGTTTTGATAATTCTGGCAGGTTTTTCAGACTAATTCAGTCAACAGAAGAATTTCAGCACATACAGACAAAAAAAAAGTGTTTACCAAATAGATAAATAAATGCCCATTGGCATTTATATGTATTACCAACTTAGAGCTGAAAATTCTCAGAAATCCATGAATTATACAAATTTTATGCAACTGTTTTTCTCTATCATTCAATAGTTTCCATAGCAACTTTGGCATTAGACAGTGTATATGCTACCTTGAAGACACAAAGCATCATTTTCTCTAATCTATTTAAAGTGAAGTACTATGTTATTTCTCATCATTATGTACTGCCTGTTTAGGGAAAAAAATATATACTGTGTCCTACATGATGCTGTTTTGTGTTAGTTTCCTGTTGCTCACCTTGAAAAGAGTTTTCAATTCTCTCCTCTGTAAAAATTTTCAAATTGTTAAAAAGAAATAGGACAAGATAATGATAAAGTTAAGATATTTTCTTATCTGGTGGACTGGAAATTAGTAAGAGTGGAAGAAGTAATAAAGCTTATGAGAGGCAAATTTAAAAACTATACTCTCAAGATTGCAATAGAGTGAAAATGAGGGTATGCATTTGCAAGAACAAAAGCCAGGCCATTCCATCCCAAGTTGGTTTCCGGGGACCAAGTAATATTCTGTCTCCTGATCTGGGTGCTGGTTAAACAGGTATGGTCAGTTTATGAAATTCTTAGAGTAGTACACTTAGGGTTGTGTTCTATTCTGGATGTGTATTGTACTTACATGAAAATGATTTTAAAAGTCAGCCCATAACAAATGCCATTATATTATATCCAAGCAACAGTACAATCTTTTCTTTCAAAAACCTGATTAAGTACACAGTTTAGGCTTTATGAGTCACTATCTCTGTCTTTTTGGAGTTTTTTGTTTGTATGGTTGTTGGTGTTCTACAACCCTTTAAAAGTGAAAAACCATTCTTAACTTGAGGGCCACACAAAAATAGGTAATGAATGGCACATTAAGTCAACAGAACTTGGGATCAATCACCAAGGAAGTGAATGCAGAGACAGAGGAGAAGACACAGACTGAGACCTGGAGTCTCCAACATTAATCTACACCTATTAAAGCTATTAATATGATGAATTATGTTACTAGATTTCCTACTAAGCCTTTTTTATTTCTGATAAGTACAAATATTTGGATCATTCTTCAATGTACTACTTAATTTTCTTTGCTAATCCCTTATGATTTTTTTCATCTTTGTAAAATGAGACAGTTTTATTATATTTTTATAAGATTTTTCTTAAATGTTTCTTTGTTAACAATGTTATACTTGTTACCAATGTTATACTTGTACCACAAGAATTGATTTGGAAGTTTTCTTCTCTGCACTCCAGAATAAAGTAACAATTGAAAACTTTAAAGTTTTCATGAAAGTTTCCAATATATCTGTCCAAGCCAAGTGCTTTGTTTTTGTGGAGGGAGGGTAAGTAAATCTTTTTGACAGCAGCAATAATTGACATAGTGTTTCCTCTTCACCAGACCTGTTATTACATATATTAAACTCATTTAATCTTCACAACAACCTAATGAGGTAAGTGTTTATATTATCATTATTATCATGATTTTTACATCTAAGGAAACTGAGGCACAGAGAGGTTAAGTCAGGAGGCAGAAAATGCACTGTATATTTCAACAGATGGAATTTAATATAAGGAATGGATTACACAGGTTTTAAAGGGCTGAAGTAGTCAGAAGGGAACAGAGGCATAAGAGTACTTATGAGTATAAGTACATAAGAGTACTTATAAGAGGAGAGTATCTCTCCTCTTAGGGAGAGAGCACCAAAGGGGAGGACAGAGGAGTTACAAGAACCTAGGAAATAGGAGGAGGGCCTCAGCCAATGGAGGCTGAGACCTCAAGGGAACAGTGAAGATCCCATTAGAAGATCCCATTATGGAGATCCCATTAGAAGCAGAAGGGTGGAACCACCCACCCTTCCAGGGTGACAAATAGAAAGAGCAACAAACTAGAAGAAAGCCCAGTCATAGACCCCCTAAATTCCCCTTCCTCAGTGCTCCCACCAGCAGAAGGTAGTAGGCAAAGAAACTCAAGGCAATTCCTCAAGCCCCTGGTATCAGAGAACAACATTTATAATTCAGAGGCAATGAATGGGAGAGCCGGGACTTCTCTATTTCTCTATTTTTTTCCTATGGAAATTGGTCTGTTGGGATTTTCTTTCTCTTCTGGGTCAGTCTTGTCATATTTGACATATGTTATGTGCTACAGCGTATTTTCTTAGCCAATTGTTTCATTCTAGTTTTAAATTTTCATAGACTATGTTCCACAAAATAACTCTCTATCATTTTTTAGTTTCCCTTTTGCTTTGTTTTTCCTTTCAGTCATTTCTCTCATAAATATATACTTTCTTCCTTTTTTCCTTATTTAACCAATTTTTTTAAATCATCAAATTTTTATTTTATTTTTTAGAATTAATAAATAAATTTTAATTATTTATTAATAATTAAAAATATTTATTTATTAATAAATAAATAATTTATTAATTAATACATTAATAAATAAATTTATTTATTAATAAATGTATTAATAAATGTATTGATTAATAAATTAATAAATATTTTTTTATTTTATATTTCTAACTCCTTCCATTCTGTTTTTATCTTCATTAATCCTTTCCTTGGACTTTCCTTTGGTTTACTTTGTTGTTATTTTTCTATATCTTGAGTCATATTTTTATTGTTTCTTTTTACTGCTATAAATATTTAAGGCTATACATTTTCTTTCGAGCACAGTTTATCCCTAGGACTCACGTATGCAGTATTTTCACTAACCTTTGTCAAGACATTCTGCATATTCTGCTCACCTTTCCTTTTTCTTCAAGTCCTTTAATACAGCTTTAAAAAAACATTTTTTCAAGGTGAAAAGCTTTTTCATTCATGCTTTTGCCATTAATTTTTAGTTTTGCCACATTGTAATAATGTTGTCTCACTTCCTCCTTTTTGGAATTATGGCCTAATATAGAAACAATTTTATGGCAGTTTACAAACATTTCAAAAGAATATGTTCTCTGTTATCACCATATCAAACTTTGATATCTATCACACCAGAACTGATCATATTGTATAGGTTCTCTCCACATATTTTTGTCCTCTTGATTTTACACTCAAGAGATGAATGAAAGCTTTCCACTACTGGGTTTATGTCTACTTTTTATTAACTGCTTCTATTTTTTCCTGCATAAGATTATTGCACAATTTCTTGCAAAGATAATGACAACTGCATCTTCATTGCAAATTTTATCCTTCAACATTAGTTAACTATTTTAGTTTCAGGCTAATTGAATTTTTTTTACCTCATCTAATGACTTTGAGACCAAACAATTTGATGTCCTATATTTTAGACTGCAAAACACACTTGCTTGTGTTTTTTCATTTTGTTTTCATTTGTCCGTATAAATTTGTATACCTTTATTTTTTTAATAATTTAAATTTTTATAAACACATAATGTATTATTAGCCCCAGGGGTACAGGTTTGTGAATCACCAGGTTTACACAATTCACAGCACTCACCATAGCACATACCCTCCCCAATGTCCATAACCCCACCACCCTCTCCCTCCACCCCTGCCCCCCAGCCACCCTCAGTTTGTTTTGTGACATTAAGAATCTCTAATGGTTTGTCTCCCTCCAGATCCCACCTCCTTTCATTTATTCTTTTCCTATCCCCTAAAACCCGCACTTTGCATCTCCACTTCCTCATATCAGGGAGATCATATGATAGTTGTCTTTCTCTGAGTGACTTATTTCACTAAGCATAATACCCTCCAGTTCAATCCATGTCACAAATGGCAAGATTTCATTTCTTTTGATGGCTGCATAGTACTCCATTGTATATATACACCACCTCTTCTTTATCCATTCATCTGTTGATGGACATCTAGGTTCTTTCCATACTTTGACTATCGTGGACACTGATACTATAAACATTTGGGTGCATGTGCCCCTTATGACCACTATATTTGTATCTTTAGGGTAAATACCCAGTAGTGCAATCGCTGGGTCATAAGATAGCTCTATTTTCAACTTTTTGAGGAACCTCCATGCTGTTTTCCAGAGTGGTTGCACCAGCTTGCATTCCCACCAACAGTGTAGGAGGGTTTCCCTTTCTCCACATCCTCGCCAGCATCTGTCATTTCCTGACTTGTTCAGTTTAGCCATTCTGACTGGTGTGAGGTGGTATCTCATTGTGGTTTTGATTTGTATTTCCCTGGTGCCCAGTAATGTGGAGTACTTTTTCATGTGTCTGTTGGCCATCTGGATGTCTTCTAGTAGAAATGTCTGTTCATGTCCCATGCCCATTTCTTGATTGGATTATTTGTTCTTTGGGTGTTGAGTTTGCTAAGCTCTTTATATTTTTGGATACTAGCCCTTTATCTGATATGTCATTTGCAAATATCTTCCCCCATTCTGTCAGTTGTGTTTTGGTTTTGTTAACTGTTTACTTTGCTGTGAAAAGCTTTTGATCTTGATGAAGTCCCCAATAGTTCATTTTTTCCCTTGCTTTCCTTGCTTTTGGCGATGTTCCTAGGAAGAAGTTGCTGCAGCTGAGGTCAAAGAGGTTGCTGCCTGTGTTCTCCTCAATGATTTTGATGGATTCCTTTCTCACACTGAGGTCCTTCATCCATTTTGAGTCTATTTTCATGTATGGTGTAAGGAAATGGTCCAATTTCATTTTTCTGCAGGTGTCTGTCCAATTTTCCCAACACCATTTGTTGAAGAGGCTGTCTTTTTTCCACTGGACATTCTTTCCTGCTTTGTCGAAGATTAGTTGACCATAGAGTTGAGGGTCTACTTCTGGGCTCCCTATTCTGTTCCACTGATCTATGTGTCCGTTTTTGTGCCAGTATCATACTGTCTTGATGATGACAGCTTTGTAATAGAGCTTGAAGTCTGGAATTGGGATGCGACCAATTTTGGCTTTCGTTTTCAACATTCCTCTGGCTATTTGGAGTCTTTTCTGGTTCCATACAAATTTTAGGATTATTTGTTGCATTTCTTTGAAAAAAATGGATGGGATTTTGATAGGAATTGCATTAAATGTGTAGATAGCTTTAGGTAGCATAGAGATTTTCACAATATTTGTTCTTCCAATCCATGAGCTTGGAACATTTTTCCCTTTCTTTGTGTCTTCCTCAATTTCTTTCATGAGTACTTTGTAGTTTTCTGAGTATAGACACTTTGCCTCTTTGGTTAGGTTTATTCCTAGGTATTTTATGGTTTTGGGTGTGATTGTAAATGGGATAGACTCCTTAATTTTTCTTTCTTCGGTCTTGTTGTTGGTGTAAAGAAATGCAACTGATTTCTGTGCATTGATTTTATATCCTGACACTTTACTGAATTCCTGGTCACGTTCTAGCAGATTTGGAGTGGAGTCTTTTGGGTTGTCCACATATAGTATCATATCATCTGCAAAGAGTGATAGTTTGACTTCTTCTTTGCTGATTTGGATGCCTTGAATTACTTTTTGTTGTCTGATTGCTGAGGCTAGGATTTCTAGTACTATATTGAATAGCAGTGGTGATAAATGGACATCCCTGCCATGTTCCTGACCTTAGCGGAAAAGCTCTCAGTTTTTCTCCACTGAGAATGATATTTGCGGTGGGTTTTTCATAGATGGCTTTGATAATACTGAGATATGTGCAGTCCATCCTTACACTTTGAAGAGTTTGGATCAGGAAGGGATGCGGTACTTTGTCAAATGCTTTTTCAGCATCTATTGAGAGTATCATATGGTTCTTGTTCTTTCTTTTAATGTATTGTATCACACTGATTGATTTGCAAATGTTGAACCAAACTTGCAGCCCTGGAATAAATCCCACTTGGTCGTGGTGAATAATCCCTTTAATGTACTGTTGAATCCTATCGGCTAGTATTTTGGTGAGAATTTTTGCATCTGTGTTCATCAAGGATATTGGTCTATAATTCTCATTTTGTTGGGACTCCTTTCTGGTTTTGAGATCAAGGTGATAATGGCCTCATTAAATGAATTTGGAAGTTTTCCTTCCATTTCTATTTTTTGGAACAGTTTCAGGAGAATAGGAATTAATTCTTTAAATGTTTGGTAGAATTCTCCTGGGAAGCCTTCTGGCCCTGGGCTCTTGTTTGGAGATTTTTGATGACTTTTTCAATCTCCTTACTGGTTATGGGTCTGTTCAGGTTTTCTGTTTTTTCCTGGTTCAGTTTTGGTAGTCTATATGTCTTTAGGAATACATCCATTTCTTCCAGATTGTCAAATTTGTTGGTGTAGAGTTGCTAATAATATGTTCTCATAATTGTGTGTACTTCTTTGGTATTGGTTGTGATCTCTCCTCTTTTATTTATGATTTTATTTATTTGGGTCCTTTCTGTTTCTTTTTGATAAGTCTGGCCAGGGGTTTATCAATCTTATTAATTCTTTCAAAGAACCAGCCTCTAATTTTGTTGATTTGTTCTATTCTTTTTTGGGTTTCTATTTCATTGATTTCTGCTCTGATCTTTATGATGTCTCTTCTCCTGCTGGGTTTAGACTTTCTTTGCTGTTCTTTCTCCAGATCCTTTAGATGTAGGGTTAGGTTGTGTATTTGAGACCCTTCTTGTTCCTTGAGAAAGACTTGTATTGCTATATATTTTCTTTCCAGGACTGCCTTTGCTGTGTCCCACAGATTTTGAACCATTCTGTTTTCATTATAATTTGTTTCCATGAATTTTTTTCAATTCTTCTTTAATTTCCTGGTTGACCCATTTGTTCTTTAGAAGGATGCTGTTGAGTCTCCCTGTATTTGGGTTCTTTCCAAATTTCCTCTTGTGATTGAGTTCTAGCTTCAGAGCATTGTGGTCTGAAAACATACAAGGAAAGATCCCAATCTTTTGATACTGGTTGAGACCTGATTTATGACCCATGATGTGATCTATTCTGAAGACTGTTCCATGTGCACTAGAAAAGATTGTGTATTCTGTTGCTTGGGATGGAATGTTCTGAATATATCTGTGATTTCCAACTGGTCCAGTGTGTCATTTAAGGCCTTTATTTCCTTGTTGATCTTTTGCTTGGATGAACTGTCCATTTCGGTGAGGGGAGTGTTAAAATCCCCTACTATTATTGGATTATTGTCAATGTGTTTCTTTTTGTTATTAATTGGTTCATATAGTTGGCTGCTCCCATGTTAGGGGCATAGATATTTAAAATTGTTAGATCTTCTTGGTGGACAGACCCTTTGAGTATGATATCGTGTCCTTCCTCATCTCTTATTATAGTCTTTGGCTTAAAATCTAATTGACCTGATATAAGGATTGCCACTCCAGCTTTTTTTGATGTCCATTAGCATGGTAAATTGTTTTCCACCCCCACACTTTAAAACTGGAGATGTCTTTGGGTCTAAAACGTGTTTCTTGTAGGCAGCATATTGATGGGTTTTGTTTTTTATCCATTCTGAAACCCTGTGTCTTTTGATTGGGGCATTTAGCCCATTTACATTCAGGGTAACTATTGAGAGATATGAAATTAGTGCCATTGTATTGCCTTTAAGATGACTGTTACTGTATATTGTCTTTGATCCTTTCTGATCTACTACTATTAGGGTCTCTCTTTGCTTAGAGGACCCCTTCCTGTAGTGCTGGTTTGGTGTTCACAAATTCTTTCAGTTTTTGTTTGTCCTGGAAGCTTTTTATCTCTCCTTCTATTTTCAATGATAACCTAGCTGGATATAATATTCTTGGCTGCATGTTTTTCTCATTTAGTGCTCTGAATATATCATGCCAGTTCTTTCTGGCCTGCCAGGTCTCTGTGGATAAATCTACTGCCAATCTAATATTTTTACCTTTGTAAGTTATAGACTTCTTTTCCCGAGCTGCTTTCAGGATTTTCTCTTTGTCACTAAGACATGTAAATTTTACTATTAGATGATTGGGTGGGGACCTATTCTTATTGATTTTGAGGGGGATTCTCTGCACCTCCTGGATTTTGATGCTTGTTCTCATTGCCATATTAGGGAAATTCTCTACAACAATTCTCTCCAATATACCTTCTGCTCCCCTCTCTCTTTCTTCTTCTTCTGGAATCCCAATTATCCTAATGTTGTTTTGTCTTATGGTATCACTTATCTCTCAAATTCTCCCCTCATGGTCCAGTAGCTGTTTGTCTCTCTTTTGCTCAGCTTCTTTATTCTCTGTCATTTGGTCTTCTATATCACTAATTCTCTCTTCTGCCTCATTTACCTAGGAGTAAGAGCCTCCACTTTTTATTGTACCTCATTAATAGCTTTTTTTATTTCAACTTGGTTAGATTTTAGTTCTTTTATTTCTCCATAAAGGGCTTTTATTTCTCCTGACAGCGTTTCTCTAATATCTTCCATGCCTTTGTAGAGCCTGGTTAGCACCTTGAGAATCATCTTTCTGAACTCTAGATCTGACATATGACCAATGTCCGTGTTGATTAGGTCCCTAGCCTTCGGTACTGCCTCTTGTTCTTTTTTTTGTGGTGTTTTTCCACCTTGTCATTTTATCCAGATAAGAATATATGAAGGAGCAGATAAAATACTAAAAGGGTGGCAAAGACCCCAGGAAAATGTGCTTTAACCAAATCCGAAGAGACCCCAACTCATGCGGGCGAGAAAGGGGATAAAAAGAAGTTCAGGAAAAAAATGTTTTTAAAGAAAAAATATAAAAAAGAAAAAAGAGATATATATATATACATACAAATATATATATACATATATATATGTATATAATATACATATTAGACTGGTGACTAGAACAGGGTCACCCACTTAATTTTGGGAGTATTTCGGTCTCTTAGAATAACTACCTCCTAAAATTTTAAAGAATAAAAACATATGTAAGGGTAGACACAAGGAAGGGATGGAATATGACTATAAAGATGAAAAAAAAATTTTTGTTTTCTAAAAAAGGAGTTGATAAGATAAGTTGGTTGGGAGAATAAAGAAGAAAGTGGAGAGAATTTGCTCAGGCTGGAGACTAGAACAAGCCCGGTGCTAGATTTAGGGTGTATTTTTATCTATTAGAAGAAGTTGTACCCCAAAGTTTTTAGAAGAAAAAATCCTATGTGTATACAAAAAATAAAGTTAGATACAATGAAGGATAAAATATGACTATAATAATGAAGGTTCAAAAAAGATTTTTTATGAAAGGTATTGTTAAGAAAAACTAGTTAAAAATGTCAAAATAGGAAAGGGTAAAAGTTAAAAAAAATGTAGCAGAAGGAAAAAATAAAATTTAAATTTAAATTTAAAATTTTATTAATTTTAATAATTAATTTTTATTAATTAATTTTTATTAATTGATGTTAATAAATTAATTTATTGATTTATTTAATTAATTTTTTAAAAATTAAAATTAGGGATGCCTGGGTGGCTCAGCGGGTTAAAGCTGCTGGCTTCGGCTCGGGTCATGATCCCAGGGTCGTGGGATCGAGCCCCGCATCAGGCTCTCTGCTCTGTGGACAGCCTGCTTCCTCCTCTCTCTCTGCCTCTCTGCCTACTTGTGATCTCTGTCTATCAAATAAATAAATAAAATCTTTTAAAAAATTAAATTTAAATTTAAAAATTAAATTTAAAAAAAGTTAATTAACTTTGCAAGACTAAAGAATCATGGGGAGAAAGCCATGAATTCCATGCTTTGCTTTCTCCTCCTCTGGAATTCTGCTGTTCTCCTTGGTAAGTGAACTTGGTCTTGGCTGGATTTCTTGATCTTCTGGGGGAGGGGGGGAGGGGCCTGTTGTAGTGATTCTCAAGGGTCTTTGCCCAAGGCAGAATTGCACTGCTCTTACCAGGGGCCAGGCTAAGTAATCCACTCGGGTTTGCTTCTGCTCGGTTCGCTTTCGGGAGCTTTTGTTCCCTGAATGCTTTCCATTCCGGAGTTCCAGAGGAAGGGAATGAAAATGTTGGTCTCCCAATCTCTGACCTGGAGGAGCCAAGAACTCGGGGCCCCACTCCTCAGTGCGCCCTCAGAGAAAAGCACTCAATCACTCCCATCTCCCTGGTCTCCAGCCATGATCCAAGCTCACCCAGCCTGTGACCAAGTGTCTGTCTCTGGCACACAGCTCCACCTGGAGTCTCCGAACCCCACAGATCCCTGAGCTATTCCGGGGGGGGGTCTCCCCAGATCTCACGGGGTCCCCACTCACAGAGCAGTGTCCTGTGCCACAGACTGTGGTTCAAGGTAACCCGGAGTTGAGAGCTCACTCCTCGGCTCCATCTCTGTAGCCGGCTTCTCTGCTCTAATACCTGTGAGCTCTGCGACACTCAGACACCCCAGATCCTTCTGTGATCCCACAGGACCTGAGGCCACACTGTTCCCGAGTGGGCTTCACCCCGGTTTAGCCTCTGGAGCAATGTCCTTCAGTGGAGCAGACTTTTAAAAGTTCTGATTTTGTGCTCCATTGTTCTGCCACTTGCCGGGAGCTGGCCCCTCCCCCACAGTCTACCTTCCCATCGCTTTGGATTCACTTCTCCTCTGGTCCTACCTTTCAGAGAGTGGTTGATTTTCTGTTTCTAGAATTGTTGCTCTTCTTCTCTTCAATCTCCTGTTGGATTTGTATGTGTTCTGAATGGTTTGATAAGCTATCTAGCTGATCTCCTGCTACCTGGTGTCATCTCAGACTGCTACTTCTCTGCCATCTTGACTCCTCCCCCTCATACCTTTATTTTTAACATTTCTGAATTACTTTATAAGTGTGTCTTTCAGATTCAACATAAAATAGGGCTTTAATGATCCAATCTGAAGATCTTTTTTCTTTTAATAGGTAAGTTAAGCTCATTTACAATTACTGATATGCAACAATTGCGGTTTTAGTTGTTGTGCTATATGTAGAAGAATAGATGAAAAAAGTTCTAAGTGGTCTCTTTCATTTTCTCTTTATACTTTTGATGTTTAGGAAGGTTTGTATTTTGTTCCAACAGTTAGCCTTAGTCAGTGTTGGGAGTCTCCGATAGCAACTCCAGGTTCAATGATTCACTAGGCAAACTTAGAGGACACAGCAGATAGTTGTTCTTATGCTATGAACATCAGCAAAGGTCTGGAGAACACCAGGCACAAGCTTACAAGAGTCTTCTCCCAGTGAAGTCACACAGGATGTGCATAATTTCTCCACAAGTTGTGATGTCACATGTGAAATACTGTCTACCAGGAAAGCTCACTAAAGACTCAGTGCCCAAGATTTTTAGTGGGAGCTTTCATTCAGACACCCTTTGACCAGCACCTACCAAAATCCCAGCCTCTCAAAAGGAAAGCAAGATGTTTAGCATAAACCATGTTTGCATGAACAAACACAGAAAGCTACTTTTTATCAGTTATGAGTGGTGGGAACCCTTGTGAAATTCAAGTTCCCAGGTGCCAGCCAACAACCAAACTTTCAAGTGAGTCTTTTAAAAGATACTAGTCTCTCTCGGTCTCAGGAAACAAACTGAGGGTTGCTAGAGTGGAGGGTTTGGGAGGAATGGGGTGGCTGGGTGACGGACACTGGGGAGGTTATGTGCTATGGTGAGCACTGTGAATTGTGTGAGACTGATGATTCACAGACCTGTACCTCTGAAACAAATAATACATTATATGTTAATTTAAAAAAATAATAAATAAATTTTAATTTAAAAAAAAGATAGTAGTCTCAAGGGTCACCTGGGTGGTGTAGTTGGTTAAGGGTCCAACTCTTGATTTTGGCTCAGGTCATGATCCCAATGTTGTACAATCAAACCCCACATCAGACTCTGCACTGGGCGTGGAGCCTGCTTAAGATTCTCTCTCCCTCTGGACTTAAAGTTTGTCTCCCCACAAAATTCATATGTTGAATTCTTTTTTTTTTTTTATTTTTATTTATTTATTTATTTATTATTTTTATTTACTTGAATGACAGAGATCACAAGTAGGCAGAGAAGCAGGCAGAGAGAGAGGAGGAAGCAGGGTCCCCGCTGAGCAGAGAGCCTGATGTGGGGCTCGATCCCAGGACCCTGAAATCATGACCTGAGCCAAAGGCAGAGGCTTAACCCACTGAGCCACCCAGGTGCCCCCATATGTTGAATTCTTAAGCTTCAGTGTGGTAATATAAGGAAGGAGGGCTTTTGGGAAGTAATTAGGTCAAGAAAGTATGTCTAATGAATGGGATTAGTGCCTTTGTGAAAGGGACCCCAGAGAGGTGTCTCTGCTCTCCACCGTTTAAGGATACAATGAGAAGTCAAGCTACCTGTGAATGAGGAAGAGAGCCCTCACCAGATCTGCCAGCACCTTGACTTGGACTTCCTAGACTCCAGAACTATGAGAAATAAATTGTTTAAGCCACTCAGTCTGGGATAATTTCTTACAGCAGCCCACACTAAGATGCCTTTTCAAACTTTTTTTTTTCAGGGAAGCATTCATAATATGTATTTTTATATAATTGTTAGATTACATTTTCTTGGGGTTTTCCCTTTGTAAGCTCCAATTATGCATACATTGCATTTCCTTTGTCTTTATTCTATCTCCATCTTTTCTCATTCATCACTGTATCTCTTTATGATTCATCTGCTTGTTTTTCTCATTTCTTTATTCTACATCCTTTCCTAAGATGTCTGTTCCCTGTTGTGCTCCTTATAATTTAGTCTTCCTTTCCAAATCATTGTTTTTTTTTTCCTTCTCCTTCCCAATATCTACCAATTCCTGCTTCAAATCCTCCAACAATCTTGCTGACACCTTCTGTTGACTACTCAGCTCTTTCCTGATTTCTTATATTTCTGCTTCACAGTATTAAATGCAAAGCTATAATTGCTGCAGTCATTTTTTTTATTCAGATTGCAATGTTAGATTGTAATTTTCATTTACTTCATGCATCATTTTCTTATGAATTCTCTTTCTATATAGGGGAGTTTGGGCATGCTGTTGCATGTTTTTCCTTATAATATTTTTGTCTGGATGAAGTCTTCAACCCATTTTTGTCATTCATATTTAAATAAGCTGGATTTTCCTACACCAGCTATTAGAAAGAGTCAGTGGGCAGTTTTCTACATTTCTTTGTTCAAAAGCTCCCTCTCGTATTGCTAAAGTAGTAGACTACTTACAGTATAACCCACACATGCTTTGTCTGTTAGTCCTAACCAGGTTCAGGAGAACATCTACTCCTACCTCTGATTTCCCTCAGTTCCTTTACTTGCTTCTGACACCAAGAGGGTATACCTCCTAGCTTCCCAATGTTCACTCCCCTTTGGGACATGGAGTTTTCTGAGACAATTCAGTCACCTCTTCATTTCCCCAGATGCTTTCTGTAACTTCTTTATCCACCTTCCTTAGCAATTGCACTTGTTCTACCCTAGTCCAGCATCCAGCACTTCTCATTCAGAGAGGATTCTGCTCCTTCTGAGAGTGAACATTTGCTTCTTACTTCTAAGATGTGCAATTACTGGGCCCTTTCCATGTTCCCTCATTCTTCATCCACTCTTCACCCCTCAAAGCCTCATCATTCCATGAAGTTAATGCTGACCTCATTTGCTTCGGCCACAGTTATATGTAACATAGAGTTTGTGAGTACTCTGCTTTCTAACTTTGCTGAGAATCTAATTTGAGGGTTTTTTTTCTATTCTACTTATATATTATTTCTAAGACAAGTGCAGAGATTTACAACTAAGCTGCCCCATGCTCCTATCATATCCACTCCAATGATTAATTTATTTCTGCTGAAACTGTAGGTGCAGGAAAAATTGCCAATCCTACGGACAACAAAACTACTGGTCAAAAAGGAAGTCAATGCTCTGTATTTATGCTTTTAAAATTTCCAGAGTATTTTAATGATATCTCGGGGATGCCATCTACATCTAATGTATTTCTAATGTCCTCTGATATGAAGTGTTGACTCTGTAAATATTTTTTATCTGAGCAATGTATAGTGATATCATAATATCATCTTTCATAAGGATAATGCATGTACTAAAAGTCTAGCTAATAGTGCAATTCCCCATTTAATTATCTCCTCTGGCATAATATAACAACCTACTTAAAATTATTATACTCATAATAATTAAGTCATAGAGACACTCTGTCTCTGAATACGTGAATAGCACAATTTGAACAAAGGACAGAGTCAGAGTACAACTTGGAATGGCTTTCTCATTACTTACCAAAGCATTTTGCTGTTACAAAAAAATGATCTACTTTCTATAGATTATTTTTCATGCAGTAGCAAAGGCAAATTCCAAGGAAAGTATTTCAGATGTCTACAAGTGACTAAAAGTTTTGCAAGGAGGTGTTACAAATCTGGGTTTGAACTCCAGTGTCTTTGCTATTTACCTGTATGACTTTTCAAAGCTTCACATTCTTCATATTTATGTAAACCATTTTTCCACCTTATTACCCTAAGGTACACAGTGATGCCAATCTTTTAATATCCAGATTAGCACATTTCAAGTTCCACCCTGTGAATCTCAGTACATATTCCTTGTAAGTATGCCCTTGGTGACAAGTGCTGCTTTCTCTGTCCACAGCAAGAACCCCATTTACCACTGCCAAATATCATCAACCCATGCAAAGAAACCTCTTTTCTCATGCTGATTACCCACCTGGTATAGATATTCAACCCAAGCACCCTGGGAAATTCCAACCAAACTCCCAATAATTGCCTCTAGGCTAGGATCAAGAAATATTTTAGCATCAGTGTTATGTTAAATCCAGAACCAGTCCTCCCTTTCTATCATTTGAATCATGGGCAGAGACTTCTCTCTCTACTCACAAGGCAGGCCTTGCTGTTATTATTACCATCATTATGTTTAGTAACATAGGAGGCATCTCATAAATAACTGTTGGGTATGTGGATGGATGGTTAGAAGAACGGAGAGCAGCTTCCCCCAGAGTTTGAAAATCAAATGATGAAATGCATGGCAGCTGTCTAGCACAAAGTACCATGTGACCTAAAAAAAGAATAGGCTAGTTCACTGTCATTTCTGGTGGTAATAGCAATCAAACAAAATCTTTAACACACATTTTAAAACATGACTTAAAAAGCAATAAACATCCACTTCTGAAATAAGAGCTAATCCCTCAGTGTCAGCAGTCAGTAATTAAATTTTATTTCAATACCAACATCCTTGAAACCATACCTTTCAAGCATATAAAATACTGCTTAAACAATAAATCCATCAACCTTGCTTCCTGAGTTTCAACTACTGCAAATAAACTTTTCTAAGTCTTTTGCTAAAAGGCATGTTTTCATAGTACAGCTTAAAAAATAATAAGAATAGTAAAAATATGAAAAATAATAATAATAATTTGCTTTCACCAGAGCAAAGAAGAAAGCAAAAAGCAGAAATTCTCTGAAAATTTTACTTTTTCTTCTTTTGAAAAGCAGTAAGTATTCAAATTCTTTTTCATACTAATTTTTATAGCTTTTCAAATAGTTGTGAATGTCATTCATGTTTCCATAGAATTTTGTTATACTTGAGAATAATTTCTTTAATAAACCATTTATTTCATAGTATTAATTATTATTACATTTGAGTCTTGATTGTGATTAAATTTTATAACCACTTTATTCCCAGGCTTTCAAATGTAAACAATTTTACTCAGATTTGTCTCATACTCTTCATGGTCTTCAGAGAATCTAAAACTGTGATGACACATTGTAGACATGAAATAAATATTTATGGAATTAATGAAATGTGATGCCATATATATATCACTTCAATAAATGGAACCACAAAACTATTGCTGAATAAGCTCCAAGCCTGTGCTGTTCTCTCCTGAGTGCAATTTAAGATAATGTTAGAGAGTTTTCTAGAATTGGGAGTTATTATCGGGCATTAAAAAAATTGGGGGAATTGGGATTTTTAAAAATTAGAAAATATAATCTTGAATAAAAAGAAAAAAAAGAAATTAACATACCTGAATTTCCTTCCCCATAAGTTCCATGTAAATATCAACTCAGTAAGTCCCTTCATTAACCATGCTTAGGAAGTTGACAGCAAAAATGACCACATAATCCTGATATTCATGTCAGGTTACTTACTATTTTGTCAGGTCTGTTGAAGCTACACTACACTCCCAAAGATAGGACATGAGGAATTCCTAGCCAAGGATGCATCTTTCCTCCCAATCACCCACAAGAAGACTAATCCTGAGCCAGAAATCAGAGTCTAAGGACAAGAGGACAGAAAGATTTCTTCCTTTCTCTAGAGGTAAAAGCAACTGGATAAAGACTCTGAGGTCCAGAAAGACTCAAACACTTTGAGTACTGAGTCTCTTGACCAAATAAAAACATACTGAAGGGTGCCTGGGTGGCTCAGTCAGTTAAGCATCTGCCTTCCGCTCAAGTCATGATCCCAGGATCCTGGGACTGAGTCAGGCCTCAGGCTCCCTACTTAGTGAGGAGCCTGTTTCTCCTTCTCCCTCTACCTACCTCTCTGCCTACTTGTGATCCCTCTCCCTCTCTCTGTCAAATAAGTAAAATAAGGAAATAAAATCTTCAAACACACACACACACAGAGACCAACTGGCTCTATAAAGTCTTGGGTTTGTATGGCAACAGCAGCAGAGCCACACAGACAAGGAATGATCTCCTGGGATCACCAAGTCTTCTGACCTCAAGAGTTGGGAGGAGTAAGTTCTGGCTGCAATTGTAAGTAACAAAAACAATCAGAAATGATTGAGTTAAACACCAATTAATCCTCTGGGATCCTTCGGGTCCTATCAATAGAGAGGCTCTAAGGAATGATCAGATAGATGCATGGCTAATATATGGACTTGTAGGAATTTGGAATTGGTGTATTTGGGAATATCGATCATTGTATTCCAACCTGAACATACTAATTACATTTTGAAAGAAGTACTAAATTGAATCTCTAAGAAGTTAGGCTTGAAATCTCAAAAAAAAGGATTCTGTGTCATGGGAAATAAAAATTACAGTATAGTGATATAAATTCTACAGATATGACATGTAGGAAACAAAATCTTTACTTTTTCTTAAAATTTCAATGTAAACATTTTTTAAATTCCAGATCTTTGAACACTCTTGTATCAATTTATATAATAACCCTATGTAATTTCACTGACTATTGAAATACAGCATTCTAAAATTAAAACTCATAAAATCATAGAATCTAAGAGTTAGAAATGACCTCTGAGGGCATCAAGTCCAATTTTCCCTCTAACAATCCATATTCCCCTCTATAACATCCCAAGCCATAGGAAAAAACAAGAAAATATGTTCTTGGATGGTACTGATGATCTGTGTCAGCGAACCAGCCTTCTGAGTTACTGGCTAAATACGTTTGTTCTCTTAAACCAGAATATCACAATGGGGCTAAAAGGAGCATCACTTAGTTATGACTCAAATCTACTGCAAGAACTAAAGAATAGGCTCCTTTACCATTTACTTCCTACTAAAGAAAACATATTAAATATCTGCTTAGAAGTCAAGTTCATCCTAAAAGAGGAAAAATAAAACTTCTGAATCTGAGGGCTTAGTAACAAGCATTTGTGTGTGGGAGTAGAGCACAACCTCCAGGAGAATTCAGAAAGAATTCTGGACTATAATCTTGATGGAGGCACACAACAATGTTATTTTCTTAGTCTTACCACTTCACTTCTCTTCATGAACTACAGAATATTTTTAAACCTACAATAAACATTTCTAGTGTGGTGGTATGGCATTATGTTAACTTGGTTATAAATCATTCACACATGAGAAAATAAGTGGGAGGGGGATAATCATGAATACTTTGGTTTGTCTTATTCTCCACACTGTAGGGTAAATGTCCCAGTAAGGATTTGAAATTTTTCAAAGGAGCTTTTAAGTACTCACATAGTGCTGGCCCTATTTCATATACAGAGAGGGACACACAAGACATGCAGATGGCTTTTAATTATGCACTGCTCCTGATTACACCATTTGGGGTTGGCTTATTGGCCTTTCTCCTCTGTCAGAAAGGATCAGCTCAGAGCATCTGGATCTTCAATGGCTTGCATTTAAGGCACTGCAATTCTTTAAGCTGCCAATGCAAGGTTAGGGCAATGCTGAAAAATAAAAACTTCACTGTCACAAACAACCTTTTAGAAGGTGTTATTGGAACTGTCTTAGATAAAATGATGTTGTCTAGACTGGCTCCTGTAACACTGCCCTGGATTCTCTAATTACAAGACTAACGTGGTTTCTCTGAAGATTGCTCCCAACAGTGTTCCAAAATTTAAGCTGTTTTGCTTAGCTTCCAAAGCAAAACATATTTTTGAAGGGACAGAGGCTTTCATATTTTCCATAATGAGTGAGCATACTTTTTAAGTGTTTTGACAGGACTACTGTGTCAGATATTACCAGAAAACTCTATTAAATATATAAAGTAGTTTTTAGCAGCACAAAAGTACTGAAAAAAATAAGTGCTAAATCCCTGAGGAAAAACGTGCTCTGCGATTTTAAAGAGTTAACAAAAATGAAGCTCCTTGGGGAAAATTATAACAATGCTCTTCTTGCATCAATTACTTGCCTTTGTATTGAAGCCTTGCCTTATTTTTTAGTCACCAAACAGAAAATGAGAAATTAAGATGTGGTGAGTTGCAAAATATAATCAAATATACATGAGAAGTATTTTTAGACAATTAAGTAATGATCCTTATCATCTGTCAGAAAAGAAGAAAGGGAGTATGGAGGAAAAATGATCGAGAGTCCTAACTCCAAACAATACATTAGTACTAGTGGTCCTAGGAAGAAGTTAGCCAACAGAAAAATACCAAAGAAAAGAATATTTGAGCTCATTTTACAGCTTTTATAGAATATATGGAAGCCATATATCAAGAAGTGTGTAGAAAAGATTTATGTGGCATAAATTACATGAATTGTATTATTAGAATATGTAAATGTACTCTCTATTGGAATTATTATAGCTGCTTAGCTAGTCACTTTTCTCAGACATTAACCCTCTAAAATGAATGTGAATGTGAATGGGCTTGAGTCTAGCCCATCCATATATAGTATATTCCCTGAAAAAGTCAGTGAAGATAAGCCTTACCCTTTTCTTAGAAGCTCAGATTTTGACATCAAGTAAACAGCTCCTATTTTTTGCAGGTCACAGAAATCTAAGGGCAAAATTACCAAAGTAACTGGTTTTAACTTGTCAGCATAAGTTTCTTCCTTGAAATGTATCCTCTGTTCTTCATATTAAATATGTTAAAAACAGGTATCATTTATTTCATGGGAAGGACAGTTCATGCTTTACAGATCTAACAGTTATTACGTTATTCTAAGTATTTGGTATAATTAGCCTTTTCCTATGTGTCAGCCTATGTTGAACAATTCAACCTCTTCCAGTTGAGGAATGTCATACAAATATGGCCATCTTAACACTTCATAAGTCAGTCTAAATCCTTACTAATTTAAAACAGATTGATAGTTGCCAATAATTCTCCTGGGTATTTTCTAATCTTGATTGACATGGATGTCACTAGATCAGTCCTGCTAAGGTAGCCTCAAATCTCTCAACAAGAAAGAAAGAAAATGAGATTCTTTTCTGAATTCAAAAGGTTAACCCTTTGGGGTTGGCTATTAGAAAAGCTCTGACTCAAAGGTGTGGGAAATATGGGAACTGAGGAAAAAATTCAAAGATTTCATCGGGGCATAAAACAATATAAAATACCATTTACCCTAATTATGTTGGCAAAAACTAAAAGAATTATTTTAACCATTGTATTGGAAAACTTGATATTAAAAAATGGAAAACAAATGAATTAAATCCTACTTTGCCCCAGTAATGGAGTTAATTTGAGGCAATTCATAAACTGTATTAGAAAAATTATAACCAGGGCGCCTGGGTGGCTCAGTGGGTTAAGCCTCTGCCTTTGGCCCAGGTCATGATCTCAGGGTCCTGGGATCAAGCACTGCATTGGGCTTTCTGCTCAGCAGGAAGCCTGCTTTCCCCTCCCTCTTTGCCTGCCTCTCTGCCTACTTGTGATCTCTCTCTCTCTCTGTCAAATAAATAAATAAAGTCTTTTAAAAAAAAGAAAAGAAAAGAAAAAGAAAAACCAGAACCATAAGGCTTCTAAAAGTAAACTTAGGAGAATGTCTTTGTAACCTGGTAGTAGGCAAAAATTTCTTAGAATACACAAAAAAGACTAATCATAAAAGAAAAAATTGATATATTGTACTTTATCCTATGGAAAAGTTCTGCATATAAAGCCAGACTCTGGAAGAAAAACCCACAACATACATAACTGATGAAGAACTTGTATACAGAATATATAAAGCTTTCTTACTAAACAATAATAAAAAGAAAACTCCATTTTTAAAAATGGACAAAAGACTTAAATCCTTTACAGGAGATACATAAGTGGCCAATAAACATGTACAGAGGAATGCAACATCATTAGTCAAAAGGAAAACACAAATTAGCATTTCCACACCTACTAAAATGGCTAAAAACTACAAGACTAACAATCCCAAGTATTTGCCACAATGAGAAGCATCCAGAACCCTCATGCACTGCTGATGGGAACATAATGTTGTACAGACATTTTTGAGAGTTACATGTCAGTTTCTTTGCCTCTATGACCTCTATGTCTCTATGACCTCTATGCCTCTATGACCCAGCAATCCCGCTTTTAGATATTTACCCAAGAGAAACCAAATGAAAAATTTATGTCCACAAAGTCATACTCATAGTAGCACCAAACTGGAAAGAGCACAGATATTTATCAACAGAAGAACATTTTTTTAAATGAAGTAACATCACACAACAGCCCCTACTGGTATTTGCAACAACATGGATGAATCTCAAAAATGAAGGCAAAAAACCTGGAAACAAACAATACCTATCGTAAGATTTCATTTATACGAAGTCCAACAACAGGCAAAATTAGAAATCAAAACAATAGTTGCTGCTCTAAGGCAGAAATTAAGGGAAGAGATCAAATATACCTTTCTGGGTAAAGGAAATATTCCTGTGTGTGGCTGTTTCATAGGCGTACACAATTATAGAATAGGTGTAAAACTTCTAGAACTGAATATTTATGAGCTGTGGATTTATTATATGCAAATTATACCTCAAAAACATTTTTACAAATTCAATGTTGCATAGCAATCTACATATATTCCTAGTGGTATATTAAATCAGTACAGAAATAATGGCAGTCAACTTGACAATTAATCTTTTTTGGTTATTTTTATAAATATATATTGTATTATTTGCCCTGGGAGTACAGGTCAGTGACTCATCAGGCTTACACATTTCAAAGCACTAACCATAGCACATACCCTCCCCAATATCCATAACCCAACAACCCTATCCTTCCCCCACCCCCAAGCAACCTTCAGCTTGTTTTGTGAGATTAAGAGTCTCCTATGGTTTGTCTCCCACCCAATTGCATCTTGTTTCATTTTTTCCTTCCCTACCCCCCACAGCCCCTACCTTGCCTCTCAATTTCCTCTTATCAGAGAGATCATATAATGAGTGTCTTTCTCTGATTGACTTATTTCGCTCAGCATAATAGCCTCTAGTTCCATCCACATCATTGCAAATGACAAGATTTCCTTTCTTTTGATGGCTGCATAGTATTCCATTGTATGTATGTATGTATGTATATGTATATGTATATATATATGTATATATACATACCACATCTCCTTTATTTTTATTAATTATTTTTATTAACATATTATACCACATCTTCTTTATCCATTCATCTGTTGATGGACATCTCTTTCCATAGTCTCTTTCCATAGTTTGGCTATTGTGGACATTTCTGCTATAAATATTCAGGTGCGTGTGTCCCTTTGGATCACTACATTTGTATCGTTAGGGTAAATACCCAGTAGTGTGATTCCTGGGTCGTAGGGTAATTCTATTGAAAATAAACATTTTGAGGAACCTTCATGCTGTTTTCCAGAGTAGCTGCACCAGCTTGCATTCCCAACAGTGTAGGAGGGTTCCCCTTTCTCCACATCCATGCCAACATCTATCATTCCCTGATTTGTTAATTATAGCCACTCTGACTGGTGTGAGGTGGTATCTCATTGTGCTTTTAATTTGTATTTCCCTGATGTTGAGTGATGTTGAGCATTTTTTCATTTGTCTGTTGGCCATTTGGATGTCTTCTTTATAGAAATGTCGGTTCATGTCTTCTGCCCATTTCTTGATTGGATTATTTGTTCTTTGGTTGTTGAGTTTGAGAGGGTCATTGTAGATTATGGATACTGGCCCTTTATCTGATATATCATTTGAGAATATCTTCCTCCATTTCTGTCAGTCATCTTTTGGTTTTGTTAACTATTTCCTTTGCTGTGCAAAAGGTTTTGATCTAGATGTAGTCCCAATAGCTCATTTTTGCCCTTGCTTCCCTTGCCTTTGGGGATGTTTCAAGGAAGAAGATGCTGCAGCTGAGGTCGAAGACATTGCTGCCTGTGTTCTCCTCAAGGATTTTGATGGATTTCTGTCTCACATTGAGGTCATTCTTCCATTTTGAGTCTGTTTCTGTGTGTGGTGTAAGGAAATGGTCCAGTTTTATTCTTCTGCATGTGGCAGTCCAATATTCCCAACACCATTTGTTGAAGAGACTCCTTTTTCCATTGGACATTCTTTCCTGCTTTGTCGAAGATTAGCTGACCATACAGTTGAGGGTCCATTTCTGGGCTCTCTATTCTGTTCCATTGATCTATGTGTCTGCTTCTGTGCCAGTACCATACTATTTCGATGATGACAGCTTTGTAATAGAGCTGAAAGTCTGGAATTGTGATGTGACCAACTTTGGCTTTCTTTTTCAGCATTCCTCTGGCTATTTGGGGTCTTTTCTAGTTCCATATAAATTTTAGGAATAATTTGTTCCATTTCTTCGAAAAATGGATGGGATTTTGATAGGAATTGTATTAAATGTGTACATTGCTTAGGTAGCATGGACATTTTCACAGTATTTGTTCTTCCAATCCATGAGCATGGAACGTTTTTCCATTTCTTTGTGTCTTCCTCAATTTCTTTCATGAGTACTTTATAGTTTTCTGAGTACAGTTTCTTTGCCTCTTTGGTTAGGTTTATTCCTAGGTATCTTATAGTTGGGGTGCAGCTGTAAATGGGATTGACTCCTTAATTTCTCTTTCCTCTGTCTTGCTGTTGGTGTATAGAAATGCAACTGATTTCTGTGCATCAATTTTATATCCTGTCACTTCACTGATTTCCTGTATGAGTTCGAGCACTTTTGGAGTGGAGTCTTTTGGGTTTTCCACATAAAGTATCACATCATCTGCAAAGAGTGAGAATTTGACTTCTTCTTTTGACTTGCCTTTTATTTCTTTTTGTTGTCTGATTGCCAAGGCTAGGACTTCTAGTACTATATTGAATACCAGTGGTGATGGTGGACCTTCCTACTGTGTTCCTGACCTTAGGGGAAAAGCTTGCAATTTCTCCCCACTGAGAATGATATTCGCTGTGGGTTTTTCTTAGATGGCTTTGATGATATTGAGGTACATACCCTCTATGCCTACACTGTGAAGAGTTTTGATGAAGAAAGGATGCTGTGCTTTGTCAAATGCTTTTTCAGCATCTATTGAGAGTATGATATGATTCTTGTTCATTCTTTTATTAATGTATTCTATCACACTGATTGATTGATTTGTGGATGTTGAACCAAACTTGCAGTTCAGGAATAAATCCCACTTGGTCATGGTGTATAAGCCTTTTAATGTACTGTTGGATCCTATTGGCTAGTATTTTGTGAGAATTTCTGCATCCATGTTCATCAAGGATATTGGTCTGTAATTCTCCTTTTTGACAGAGTCTTTGTCTGGTTTTGGGATCAAAGTAATGCTGGCCTCATAAAATGAGTTTCAAAGTTTTCCTTCCATTTCTATTTTTTGGAACAATTTCAGAAGAATAGGTATTAAATCTTCTTAAAATGTTTGGTAGGATTCCCTTGGGAAGCTGTCTGGGCCTGGGCTCCTGTATATTGGGGGATTTTTGATGACTGGTTCAATCTCCTTAGTGGTTATGGGTCTGTTCAGGTTTTCTCTTTCTTCCTGGTTCAGTTATGGTAGTTTATATGTCTCTAGGAATGCATCCATTTCTTCCAGATTGTCAAATTTGCTGATGTATAGTTGCTCATAATATGTTCTTAAAATTGTTTGTGTTTCTCTGGTGTTGGTTCTGATCTCTCCTCCTTCAGTCATGATTTTACTAATTTGAGTCCTTTCTCTTTTCTTTTTGGTAAGTCTGGCCAGGGGTTTATCAATCTTATTAATTCTTCCAAAGAACCAGCTACTAGTTTCGTTGATTTGCTCTACTATTCTTTTGGTTTCTATTTCATTGATTTCTGCTCTGATCTTTATGATTTCTCTTCTCTTGCTGGGTTTAGGTTTTCTTTGCTGTTCTTTCTCCAGATCCTTTAGGGGTAGGGTTAGGTTGTGTAATTGAGACCTTTCTTGTTTCTTGAGAAAGGCTTGTATTGCTATATACACTCCTCTCAAAGGACCACCTTTGCTGTATCCTGAAGACTTGGAACAGTTGTGTTTTCGTTTTCATCTGTTTCCATGAATTTTTTTGATTCTTCTTTAATTTCCTCATTGACCCATTCATTCTTTAGTAGGGTGGTCTTTAACCTCCATGTAATTAAGTTCTTTCCAACTTTCCTCTTGTGATTGAGTTCTAGCTTCAGACCACTGTGGTCTGAAAATATGCAGGGAATGATCCCAATCTTTTGGTACCAAATGAGACCTGATTTGTGACCCAGGATGTGATCTACTCTGCTTAATGTTCCATCTGCACTAGAGAAGAATGTATATTCTGTTGCTTAGGGATGGAATGTTCCGAATATATCTGTGATGTTCATCTGGTCCAGTGTGTCATTTAAAGCCTTCCTTTCCTTGTTAATCTTTTGCTTAGATGATCTGTCCATTTCAGTGAGGTGGTCGCAAAGTCCCCTATTATTATTGTACTATTTTCGATGTGTTTCTTTAATTTTGTTATTAATTGGTTTATATAATTGGCTGCTCCCATGTTAGGGGCATAGATATTTAAAATTATTAGATTTTTAAATCTGTTGGACACACCCTTTAAGAATGATGTAGTGTCTTTCCTCATCTCCTGTTACAATCTTTGGCTTAGAATCGAATTTATCTGATATAAGGATTGCCACCCCAGCTTTCTTTTGATGTCCATTAGCATGGTAAATTGTTTTCCACTCCCTCACTTTACATCTGGAGGTGCCTTTGGGTCTAAAATGAGTTTCTTGTAGACAGCAGATCAATGGGTCTTGTTTTGCTATCTATTCTGATACCCTGTGTCTTTTGATTGGGGCATTTAGCCCATTTACATTCAGGGTAACTACTGAAAGATATTAACTTAGTGCCATTGTATTGCCTGTAAGGTGACTGTTCCTTTCTCATCTACTACTTTTAGGTTCTCTCTTTTCTTAGAGGACCCCTTCCAATATTTCCTGTAGGTTTGGTTTGGTGTTTGCAAATGCTTTTAGTTTTTGTTTGTCCTGGAAGCTTTTTATCTCTCGCTCTATTTTCAGTGACAGCCTAGCTGGATATAGTATTCTTGGCTGCATATTTTTCTCGTTTAGTGCTCTGAATATATCATGCCAGTCCTTTCTGGCCTGTAAGGTCTTTGTGGATAAGTCTGCTATCAATCTAATATTTCTACCATTGTATGTTACAGATCTCTTGTCCCAAGCTGCTTTCAGGATTTTCTCTTTGTCACTAAGACTTGTAAGTTTTACTATTAGATGACAAAGTGTGGGCCTATTTTTATTGATTTTGAGGGGGATTCTCTGTACCTCCTGGATTTTGATGCTTGTTCCCTTTGCCATATCAGGGAAGTTCTCTGCTATAATTTGCTCCAATATACCTTCTGCCCCTCTCTCTCTGTCTTCTTCTTCTGGGACCCCAATTATTCTAATATTGTTTTGTCTTATGGTATCACTTATATCTCAAATTCTCCCCTCGTGGTCCAGTAGTTGTTTGTCTCTCTTTTGCTCAGCTTCTTTATTCTCTGTCATTTGATCTTCTATATCACTAATTCTCTCTTCTGCCTCATTTATCCTAGCAGTAAGAGCCTCCATTTTTTATTGCACCTCATTAATAGCTTTTTTGATTTCAGTTGATTAAATCTTAGTTCTTTTATTTCTCCAGAAAGGGATTTTATTTCTCCAGGAAGGGATTCTCTAATATCTTCCATGCCTTTTTTAAACCCAGCTAGCACCCTGATAATCATCATTCTGAACTCTAGTTCAACATATTACCAATGTCCGTATTGATTAGGTCCCTAGCTGTTGGCACTGCCTCTTGTAGTTTTTGTGTGTGTGTGTGGTGAGTTTTTCTGCCTATCATTTTATCCAGATATGAATATTTGAATGAGAGAGTAAAATACTAAAAGGGTGGCAAGGACCCCAGAAAAATATAGGCTAACTTAATCAATAGAGACTCAAAACCAGGGGGAGAGGAAAGGGGAAAATTTTTAAAATAATATATATATTATTTTAAAATTTAAAATATATATATATGTATACATGTATACATATATATATTAGACTAGTGAATAGAACAGAGCCACCCACTTGATTTTGGGTGGCTGGTCTTTAGAAGAAACTAACTCCCAAAATTGTAAAGGAAGACAAATATGTATATATATATACATATATGTATATATATATATACACGTACATACACATACATACACACACACACACACACACACAAAATAAGGGTGAACATGATGAAGGGATAGAATATGACTATAAAGATGAAAATTTAAAAAGATTCTAAAAAAGAAATTGATAAATTGGTTGGAAAAAGAAAAAAAAGAGGAGAGAATGTGATCAGGCTGGAGCTAGATTTAGGGTATATTTTTATCTATTAGAAAAATTATATCTCAAAATTTTAAAGAAAAAACCTATATGCATACAAAAAATAAGGTTAAATACAATGAAGGGATAAAATATGACTATAACAATGAAAATTTAAAAAGATTTTTTTTTTAAAGGTATGGATATAATCACTTCTCGGCCTTTTGGCTAAGACCAAGGGTAGGTATTGATAAGATAAAACAGTTAAAAATGTTAAAAGAGGAAAGCAGAAAAGTTAAAAAAATAGAATAAGAAAGAAATAAAATTTTAAAAATTTAACTTTGCAAGACTAAAGGATCATGGAGGAAAAGCCATGAATTCTATGTGTTGTTTTCCCCCAGCTCTGGAGTTATAACGAGTTAGCAGTTCTCGTTGATCAGATCAGTGAACTTGGTCGTGGCTGGATGTTTTTGCTGATCTTCTGGGGGAGGGGCCTACTGCATTGATTCTCAAATGTCTTTGCCAGAGGCAGAATTGCATAGCCCTTACCAGGGGCCAGGCTAAAAAATCTGCTTGGGTTCGCTCTCAGTAGCTTTTGTTTTCTGAACACTTTCTGTAGAGCTTTGGAGGAGGGGAAGGAAAATAGCAGCCTCCCAATCTCCAGCCCAGAGGAGCCAAGAACTCCAGGCCCCATTCCTCAGTGCACCCTCAGAGAAAAGCAGTCAATCCCTCCTGTCTCCCTGGTCTCCAGCCATGCTCTGTGCTCACCTGGCCTGTGACCAAGCATTTCTTTGATAATTAATCTTAAAAGCCTTAAAAATGTGAAAGGCCTTGGACAAAGTAATTCTACTTATAGGAATTTATTTTAAGTAAACAAAGCAAAGACCTATATATGTACACATACATATATGTGTGTTTATAGTGTGTACATATACATGCATATGCATATCGATGAATATATAAATACATATAAATTTTTAAATATGTATATACACATGTGTATATATATATAAAGCATTGGATTTTTTATTCCAGTATTATTTATAACCAAGAAAAACTGGAATAACCTAAATACCCAATGATAGCTTAGTTCAATAAATAATGATGCATCTACCTTGAGTGTTAAGTAACCATTAAAACACTTAATGGTAAATACAATATTTAATGGTAAATAAAAGTACTTTTCAATATGGTATTAAATTTAAAAAGGAATTTCAAAACTCCTTTTGGCTGCTTTGACAGTAACAGTTGTTTAAACCAGATAGGATTATTTTTCCTTCCACAAGAGCTAATCTTCAGCTCTACAAAGTAACCCAAAGATTCAGATCTTACTATCCAGTTGTTCCACCATCCCTGGAGTATCACCTTCTATATGACTAAAGCTAGCTCACTATCGCATGTCTACATTTCATCCCACAGAAGAGGTGGAAAGAGAAAATGAAAGGGACGCAGCTTCCTTTTAAGGATGTGAACTGTAAGCTGCACACACCCCCTCTCCTATCCCACCAGTCATAATGGTGATATCATGTGTCTTAATCAGCTCAGGGCTGTTATAACAAAATACTACAGATTGAGTGACTTATCAACAACAAAAAGTCATTTCTCACAGTTCTGGAAGCTGGAAGTTTAGGATCATGGTGCTAGCATGGTTGACTGAGACCCCTCTTCTGGGCAGCAAAATTCTCCTTGTATCTTCATATTGCAGAGGGGTTAGGGAGTGCTGTGGCATCTCTTTTATGAGGGCACTAATCACATTCATGAGGACTCCACCCTCAAAACCTAATTTTTCCTCCCAAAGGCCCTACCTACTGATATCATCACCTTTGGGGGTTAAAACTACAACATGAATTTTGGGGGGACACAAACATTCAGACCATAACCCCAAGCTACTATCGGAGATGTTGAGAAATGCTTCTAATTTAGCCACTCACTATGTGCCCACCTAAAACTAGAAAGAGGATGGTCCCAATATTAAGGAAGAAAGAGAGAACAGGCAAGCTTGGATGAAAATTTCAGGGGGCGCCTGGGTGGCTCAGTGGGTTAAGCCTCTGCCTTCGGCTCTGGTCCTGATCTCTGGGTCCTGGGATTGAGCCCCACATCGGGTTCTCTGCTCGGTGGAGAGCCTGCTTCCCTCTCACTCTCTGCCTTCCTCTCTGCCTACTTGTGATCTCTCTGTCAAATAAATAAATAAAATTTAAAAAAAAAA
>ML105161.1:10309-39069 GCA_003697995.1 Taxidea taxus jeffersonii | reverse complement strand
AAAAAAAAAAGAAAATTTGGGAGACAAGAGTAGAGCACTCACTTAAGCAATGCTGCATCATCAATGTTTGTGATAGCACAGAGGTTGAAAGCAGTAGGAAGAACACAGATATTGACAACTCTGAATCAAAATGTAACATGGCAGAGTTGGACTCCGGATGTAAAAAGGTTTTAGGACTACTTTAACCAATTTGTTTTTCTTATATTTTCCTTTTTAGGTATGTTCTAAATCCATTCATGATAGAAGCCTATATCACAACAAGTCTAAAAGATTTGAGTATAAAGTCTAAAAAGACATTTAGGATAGGCTTTTTTTACACAAAAGAAAAAGCAGTATAGTAGTCCCTCCTTATTGCAGTTTTGCATTCTGTGGTTTCCATTGACCCACAGTCAAACACAGTCAGGAAGCAAAAGATCCTCCTTCTGATGTATCACCAGAAAATCAATAATAGTATATACCACATCATTCCTCTTACTTGATCTCATCACACAGGCATTTTATCATCTCACATCATCACAAGAAGAAGGGTGAGTTCAGGACAATAACATATTTTGGGAGAGAGAGAAAGACCACACTCACATAAGTTTTATTACAGTGTATTTTTATAATTGTTCTAATTTATTAGCAGTGACTGTTGTTAATCTCTTGCTGTGTCTCATGTGTAAATTCAACTTTATCATAGGTTTGTATGCATAGGAAAAAAACATAGTATATATAGGGTTTGGTATTAGCCATGGTTTCCAGGCATCCACTAGGAGTCTTGAAACATATCCCCCAAAAAACAGGGGACTATTGTATGTCATAGTTTAATTGACAACATTTCTTCTTTCTTAGTGTTTAAGTAAGTGATAGTAAATAGTTTAAACTATAGTCAATGCTGTCTTAGATTTGATAAAATAAAGTAAAATGTTAGTAATTATTTGACATTAGCAATTATTTTATATAGCCAGGATTATAAGTGGCCTTTATATAATTCTCTACATTAATACCTATTGTCCTTTTTTGTAATAAACAAAATTAGACAAATAATATAAATTTTAAATGGGCCAGTGGAATAGTCCAGTGTGCTAAGAACTCTAAATCACAAATCAAAAAAAGATGGCCTAAGTGCATTAGTCCAAATATTAAAGGCTTTCACATCTGAGTGTGGCTTGCCTCAGTCCTAAAGATGGGATTGGGGCATACTTGCAGGGGCTGGTCTCAGCTGTTTGATGAATGGATTGTTTTCATTTAAAAGCTAAATATAAATATAACTAAAGAATATATTGCCCTGATTGCTTAAGAATTAGTGAAAGAATAAGTGTCAAACAATTCAGATGTTACATCTGTTAATTTATCTGTGAAGCTATAACCAAGGCAGTCTCTTTCTCCGTATCCTAATTTATTTCAAAATTAGCAATGCATTACTTGAGTAGATATACTTCTGTAATCAGAAGCTTTTGCTCTCTGAGCTTCTTATACCTATCTGCCTCTCTTAATCTGGATAATGGCTCATCTTATTTAACACATGTTTTTAAAATTCATTCAAGTATGCAATTTTATCCTTTTTATTTCACTATTACTATATCATCTCTCAACTTATTTTCATCTTAATATATCCTTATCTCACTATCTTGCCCTCCCCTCTAGACAGCTAGTGATAATCACATTAGAACAGTTTTAATCCAAACCTATCCCAAATTAATATATTATTTCAACAACAAAGAAAATGCTCCATTCAGAAACAAAGAGCTAACAACCAGATTTATTATGAATATAAAACAGAGCTTACAGAATAATTTAACTCTTTATAATCTATGATCACACAGCAGTATCACCTGGTTCTGGACTGGAAACAAGCAGGACATCAGGTGCTGCACCCAGTTTAGTGTCCACTCTTGCAACTATTTATGAATCAATAGTATGTGGCAGGAAAACACAGGCATGAAAGCAATCCTTTTGACCAATCCACTAAGGACTAATAAAAATGACCAGAGCAAAAGTTCAGATAATTTTGTCTGATCCCCCTTTTGGCATAGGGAAGCCCAGAGACTGAACTCAACTAAGATTAATCACGGGTAACAAAGCATATTTTCCCAAAGGCTGTAGTGCATTAAACCAAACTATACAACCTGATGGTCAACAGCACAAGCAGGTTGGTTATCAGTCCAAAGAGACTAGGCTAAACGGGACAAACAGAAAAGAGCCCAAAGCTGGAAACCAAGGAAACTAAAAAAGGCTGACGGTGTCCAACTAGAAATTAAAAGGCAGAACATAAAAGAATTTCTTGAGATGCAAGGACACAATTTTAGGTACATTTTAAAGAAAAATCACTGATTCCTGTGCATGAACAGAAAAGGCAGTATTAAGGTCATTAGATGGGCACAGGTGCTTTAATTTGCATATCATCTCTTTCATGGAAGGGCTCCTTCCCATGGTGCCCTTTTCTCCTTTATAAAGTTACAGGGGTGAGCACATGACCCAGTTGGCCAGTTAAGGCTCTTCATCCCTCCATTCACATTGAAGGGTCCACAGGATAGGCCTCAAACCAGACCAAATCCATTAGATTTGATAAAGGAACACTGAGATAGATAACATCTATGCATGATGATAACCATGGAAGCCTGGAGCTCCAATGGCATAGAAGCTATCTGAAAATGAAGCCAAAAAGAGAAGAAGTGGATCCCAGCCACAGACTGAGGAGCAATATCTAGTATATCCTGTGAAGCCCTGGACCTAGTATTGTTGGAGATCAAATCAACTCTAAACTTTTCAGTTAAATAATTTCACACATATATAGAAAGCATATATTGTATCTATATCCTTACTTTTAAAGTAATTAGGAATATGCTCTATTCCCTGTTCTGCATATTGATTTTTCATTTAACAATTCATTTTGTGGAATGCCCATGTTAGTGCTTATGGGTCTACATTATTATTCTTTAATAGCTGCATAGAATTCCACTGTGTGGTGTAACAGCCTACATTGTGCCAGTTTCTTATTATCCATGTAGCTTGTTTACAATTTCTACATCAAACTAAACAAAAATGAATACTCTTAGATGTATGTGTTTTTGATGTGTGCAAGTATATCTAGGGTTTTAGGAAGCAAAGAAAAAGCTGATTCTAAAATTTACATGGAAATTCAAAGGATGTAGAACAGTCAAAACAATTTTAAAAAGCAAGGGTGGGCCATTCAAAATTACCTGATTTCAAGACTTACTGTAAAGTTGTAGTAACTGAAACAGCATAGTTCTAGTATAAGAATGGGTAAATAGATCATTGTAACATAACATAGAACTCAGAAAAAAACCTGCACATGTACAGTTGATTGATTTTCAAGGATACACAAAATATCAAATGGGGAAAAAGTCTTCTCAATAAGTGGTGCTGGAACAATTTGAAAAAGTTTTGGAAAATACGAACTTCAACCTCTACCTCACATCATACACAAAAATTAATTTGAGATGGATCACAGACCTAAATGTACTAAACCATGAGGCATCCAGAAGAAAACTCAGAATATCTTTACAACCTTAGGCAAAAGTCCTGAATAGATGTTTCACTAATGAAGATGTGTGAATGGCCAATAAGCACATGAAAAGGTGCTCAACATCACTAGTCAACAGAGAAATATAAATTAAAAATACAGTTAAGTATCACTTCACACCTAGGGAATAGCTTAAATTTTAAATTCTGACAACCAAATTTTAGAGAAGAAATGGAGCAACATACATTAAATGCATTAAACAGCATACAGGCTGGTAAAAATATAAAATGGTATAATCACTTTATAAAACTATTTAGCAGTATATTTTAACATTAAACATATACTTACACTATGACCCAGCAATTTCACTATATATTTACCCAAGAGAAATGAAAACATATGATCACAAGTCTTCCACAAAAATGTTCATAGCAACTTTATCCGTGGTAGTTAACAACCAAAATATCATCATAAGGAAAATAAGTAAGGTCTAGTACATTCAAAAAATGAAACATTACCCAGCAATAAAGGGACAGAAAATATAGGAATAAAGAGGAGTAAATGTAAATATAACAACAACACAAATAGGTTTTCAGAATTATGGTGAATGAAAGAAACCAAACACAAAAGACTCCATACTGTATGATTCTATTTATATGAAGTCTAAGAACAAGCAAAACTAATCTATGGTGATAGAATAACCTGAAACAGCCTGTGGAGGTAGGGATTGACTATAATGGAACATGAGAACTTTCTAGGGGGATGGCAGTGTTCTTGATTGAGAGCTTGATAATACAGGTATATACTGTTCCTAAAACTCATCAAATTGTACACTTAACATCTGTGTATTTCTATGTATGTAAATTTTACCTCAATAGAAAATACTTTTACTGAATTTTTAATGAACTTCAGAGAGTGAATGAAATTAAATGTGTATTTCAAGACACCTCTTTACCTGGAAGTCAAGTTGTTGCTAAATTTTTGACCCTCATAAGTAACCCTGATATGAACAAAAATCATTGGCTGAAGTCTCAAAAGTAGAATTTCCTTAATAAATTTATTTTAATATGTTCAAGATATATTATAAAACTTCTTTCCATAAATAATGGACCAATTTATACTCTAATCTATGATGTATGAAAATACCCATTTCCCCCCACCTAATCAATAATAGGTATCATGTTACATTTAATAATTAGACACTAAACAATAATAATAAGAATTTCTAAAACTCCCAGAGCTATTATTATATCCCAGGAACCATTCTAAGCAATTTACCTATAGTCTCATCCATTTAATATGCAAAACAACCTTGAGATAAGTAGTACTATGACCCCCATTTTACAGGGGGGTGGAAACTGAAACAAAAAAAGATTAAGTTATTTGTCCAAGAAGAAAATTCAGGAGAATTACTCAGTAAGTTATAGAGTTAGGTCTTCAAACTCAGGAATTCTAATTCCAGAGTTGGTGCTCTTATCCACTATGATACTATTTCTCATTATTACTGTAAATATTGTAGATGTGATTGTTGGTGAGGCTGAGCTTTCTCTAATGCCACTGACCTCTTCTTTTGTGAATTGCCTTTTTGTGCTCTGTGCTCATCTTCCTAATGGGGTGTTTGCCAGGGTTTTTAATTTTTTTTATTTGTAAGAATCCTTAGAAATTAAGGATATTAATCCTTTATCACTATTATCTATTAAAATATTTGCCCAGGATATTTTCTTCTGTTACCTTATTTTTTCAAAATTTTTCACTTTATTTTAAAACTTTCTTAAAAAATAAATGAAACTTTCTAAAATATGCAATTTTTCCCTTATGATATGTCATCTATGAGGTCTTAACAAATAAAAAAATACTATACTGATGCAGTCTATAAACATCTTGTCTCTGTAATAATTACTTTAGAATTCTAAAATTAACTTAAAATTTTAGATAGATAAATTGAGGATAGGTGTATGTATTTGTACTCTAACAAAAACAGAATAAACTCTATAATGGTAAACATCTGCCTTTCTTTTTTTTAATTATTTTTTTTTTTTATAAACATATAATGTATTATTAGCCCCAGGTGTACAGGTCTGGGAATCACCAGGTTTACACACTTCATGGCACTCACCATAGCACATACCCTCCCTAATGTCCATAACCCAACCACCCTCTCCCTACCCCCTTCCCCACCCTCAGTTTGTTTTGTGACATTAAGAGTCTCTTATGGTTTGTCTCCCTCCCGATCCCATCTTGTTTCATTTATTCCTTTCCTACCTCCCAACCCCCCCACGTTGCATCTCCACTTCCTCATATCAGGGAGGTCATGTGATAGTTGTCTTTCTCCAGTTGACTTATTTCGCTAAGCATAATATCCTCTAGCTCCATCCATGTTGTCGCAAATGGAAAGATTTCATTTCTTTTGATGGCTGCATAGTATTCCATTGTATATATATACCACCTCTTTTTTATCCATTCATCTGTTGATGGACATCTAGGTTCTTTCCATAGTTTGGCTATTGTGGACATTGTGGCTATAAACATTCAGGTGCATGTGCCCCTTTGGATCACTATGTTTGTATCTTTAGGGTAAATACCCAGTAGTGCAATTGCTGGGTCGTAGGGTAGCTCTATTTTCAACTTTTTTGAGGAACCTCCATGCTGTTTTCCAGAGTGGTTGTACCAGCTTGCATTCCCACCAACAGTGTAGGAGGGTTCCCCTTTCTCCGAATCCTCGCCAGCATCTGTCATTTACTGACTTGTTAATTTTAGCCATTCTGACTGGTGTGAGGTGGTATCTCATTGTGGTTTTGATTTGTATTTCCCTGATGCCAAGTGATGTGGAGCACTTTTTCATGTGTCTGTTGGCCATCTGGAACATCTGCCTTTCTAATTGACTTTTATTTCACTCATCAAATACATTTGTAAACCATATTACTTTTAACAGTTGAACACAGAGGAAAAATAACAGTATGTATTCCCTTCTCAGGAACCAAAGTACCATGCATCTACTGTGCAAGGCAAAGATCAAAATGCTATACTTGACTCCTCTCTTTCCATATATATATATATATATTTTAAGTAGGTTCCATGCCCATCATGAAGCCCAACTCCAGGCTTGAATTCATGACCCTGAGGATCAAAACCTGAATTAAGATCAAAAGTCAGACACTTAAATTGACTAAGCCACCGAGGCATCTCTTTCCTTATATTCAATACCCAATCTGTCCATCAAGTCCTCCAAATCATATCTTTAATATGTTTATTTCTCTTCCTCTCCATTACCACCATCCCAACCCAATCCACTGTCATCTTCCACCAAAACTATTGGTATAGCCCCCCTGGATGTCACCTCTCTCCCACTTTTGCCTCTCCATCACCCATTTTCTACCCAGCAACCAGAGTGTTCCTTTTATAATACACATAGCACAGCCTCTTGACCCTGTTTAAAATTTCTAATGACTTCACACCACAATTAAAATAAAAACCAACTTCTTTCCTAGCTCACAAAGTCCTAGGTAATCTGTCCTTTTGCTTTTCTTTCTACCCTCATCTTGAGCTACTCTCTTCCTCACATACTATACTCTAGCCACAAAAGCCTGGCTTAAGTGCCTTTAACACACAGACATTCTGGAGTAACTTCAGTCTTTGCACAGTTACTCCCCTAAGTTAGATGACTCCCCCCTTCCGGCCCCGTCCAATCTGCATAGTTGCAAATTACCATCTCAGGGAAATCTTCCTTTGACCTCTCAGTCACTCCATTTCATGTTTCATGTCACCTTTTTTCATTCTCTGCATACTACTTGTCACTCTCTGATATTTTTGTTTGTGTTCACTATTTATTTGCTTACTTTTGTTGTCCTGACTAAAATATAAGTTCCATGTCTTTAGATCTTGTCTGTCTTATTAATGCTGTATGCCCAACAACAATAGCAGTGCCTACAATGTGGCAGGTCCTCACTAAATTATTTATTAAAAGAATTGTGAGGTATCTAGAAATTATCTAATACCAACAGATAAAACTAAAACACAGATTTGTGTTCAATATATAAGAAAATTTTTCAAAAATGAGAACTACCACAAAATAGAATGTCTCATCTCTAAGGCAATATCCAAAAAGAGATGAGAAAATCACTTATTACAAAATCTGGAAATCTTAGGCCCAAGCAATATGGCCAACATGCAATCTTCTTCCTTTTTTATATTGCTTGCATTTGCTACTGTGAACCTCTACCCATTCTTTGATCCCTGTCTTTCATACTCTTACTCTCTTGGCTGTCAATTGCCTCAATCCATGTCTCATTCTTTGAACCTGACTTACAGCTTTGGTCCTCCTATCTCCTTGGAATAATTTTTGTTCTTTAGGAATTAAACTCAAAAGCAACAGCAGAGAACAGTTATAGACAACAAGTGATATAACTTCTTTGTCCCCTCACTGGCCACCCACACATGTACTCTAACAATTCACAGTTATCAGGTTCTGCTCCCTATTAGGATTCCTATTATACATGGAAACATGTTTCTAAAACCTTTATACATATGACAGACCCTTAACATCCACGAGAAATGTTTTAAAATGTGACAGCATATAGTTTCTCCCATAAAAATAAAGTGTAACTAAAAAATTTCAACTGACTCCCTTCCAATTTATAAAGACTCTATAGGGACATAAACAAAATTATTTATGAAGTCATTAACATAAATTCTGTGACTAAAACAAACTACACCTCATATGCCTCAGCAAAATGGTAGAGGATTACATATCATGGATTTCCAGGGACATTCATGAATAGTAAAAAACACAAAAATTAAAGCCAATAATGCCAAGGTTTTCTTCTCTTGGCATCTTATTCAAAGATGCATTTTCATGCCTCTATGCCATGCATTTTAGATTATCAAATAGTACCATATATAATTATAACTAGATTATAAACCATTTACTTGACAACTATGCATGTATGCTCTTTTAAATCTAATAATTCAATGCTTCCAGAAGTTTTATAATGCACCAACAATTCCCTCTGAACAGCTTTAAAACTGTGTACTCCAAAACACTGTTAGCCTTCACAACTTGTTGTGGGACAAAGGTGTTGAGGGAGAAAGATTTGGTTTTTCCTAGTCTTCTTCCTAACAATGAATTATAGTCTGCTGAAAGCAAAAAAAGTCTGAAGTCAATTCTTTTGAATGTCCTTGGTCATATTTTTCAAGTGTGAAGAATTTACATGCCCATATAAACATTTTAGTCCATTTCTATTTGTTTCTAAAAGATTTGTATATTCATATACCAGCAAGTGTATATGGAGTGATTTATTTGTATAAATTTGTCATTAAATTTATACCTTTATCCACTTGGAAAGTGAAGTGTTTTTAAGAGTAGGCAGCTTGTCTACACTTACACACAACTCCATTACATCAAAGATCCTTCATATCATATACACAAGTTAAGCATCCAAAGCCCTTTCATTGCTATCAGGAAAACAAGGATATATTTAGACTCAATTTGGGAGACTATTCCACTGGGGCATTAATCCAGGAGACAGGAAATTAGTAAAACCCTACCAAATTGAAATATTTCACTAAGCTACTGGCATTCTCAACTGGAGCCAATAATTTTTAAAAGGAACATGCTTGAGAATAACACATTATACTTACTAAGTCATTTTGCTCAACTATGAAGGGCAAGTACTATAAAAATATGAATGACCTGTGTGTTTAGTTTTGACCATCAGTTCCCCTCCCACCAAAAGCTGGTCCATTCACCTGCTCTGGGCATGACTGGTCAGTGGCTGCCTGCTACTTCTGAGACTGTGTTCTCTTCTTCAGTCTTCTTGTGCGGACTGCAGCACACTCATACACTCCCAGTATGTTTATTCTGTGCCTCTTTAATGCATTACTCAGGCTTCCCTGTCCTGATAACTAGTTCTTAGAAGCTCATCTTCTCCTTCTCTTCTAATTGTTGGTCCTTGCACACTTTTTCTCTCTTCTGCATTGCTCAGACTAGACATTATACTTGACTGCCACTGCCCTTTTCAGGTTGAAAATATTTTGCCTTCCAGAAAAGTTGCTGGAAAGTCTTTCATCTTTTCAGTCTGAATGTCCACACAGGACAGGCTAAGGCCACATTGTTCTGATATTTTACCACCAATCAGAGTATAACATGATTATGAGTGTGAGGGAGACTCTTTAGAACAATGTTGATGGCTACCCTCCTAACTCATGACCTAGTCAACAGCTGGCTTTATTATCATGGTATTTGCTAAGATAACAGCCCAGATGAACTCCAAAAGTGAACCTTAAGTGGCATAATGTTGGTGTTGGTGTCACATAGCTGAGGGAAATAGGTTCAAAATATCTATGAAAACATTTCAACCACTCTTCCTACATTGGCTTATCCCGGGCACATTTCCAGTGAAATCCCTCCCCCTTATATTACTCCATTAGCTCCCATCCATTCTTCAAGATCCAAATTAGTCTGAACTGGTTGAGTGCCCATAAGCACTTCCTGTCTAGCTCTAACAAACCAAGCCACAGGCACTTTAGGAAATGCCTCTGTGGCTACATCCAACACCTCAGGGCACCTCCTGCCTTTTAATCCCATTCACTTACTCTGTTTCAAGGTCTCTGATTCCCTACACATAACTGACTATATTATGTGGCCAGGCTCTTTAAATCACCAATTTGGTAACTACATGCTTGGGTCTCAAGTCCAACCTCAACCCTAAACTATTTAACATACCTGGCATTGACCTCATATTTTCAGGCTCTGCTTTTAGGAAACCAGACTAATATTACCTCATGATCAAACTTAATTCTGGTTTATATAAAAGATAAGAAAACAAAGAAACACTAAAACACATGATTTGTGAGGACATGTTTGTCCCCAACATGTTTGTCCCCAACACTGGCCTCAGTGTAAACTCACCAATCCAAGTTACTATCACCTGCCACCATTAAAGTAAAACACAAACAGTATCCAACCTTCCCTCATTCATATGCAATTCGGGTTCATAAACTTTGAATCTCTGCCTGGCTCCAAGCTTTTCATCCTAAATCCTTCTATTTCCAACCCTATAGTCCTTCAAACTGACATTCATGGTATACTCCTCGGACCAAGGGCTTCAGATTCCTCAGACAAACATTGCTTTGACTCATGCCTTTAGCTCCTAAAATCCTGTGTCACTTAGCATTAGGTATCTCTGCCCTGGCCTTGTATTTACAAGTTGTAGTCCTAGGGGTGCAGAAAGGGAGTCTTGGGTAATTATTTCATTTTTAATTTCAATTATTTTTGTAACTACAGTTGGTGTACTGTAAGAATTTTGAATCACTGAAATAAGCCTAGTTTCTTAAAAAAAAAAAAAAGATGAGGGGCACCTGGGTGGTGCAGTGGGTTAAGTGTCTGACTCTTGATTTTGGCTCAGCTTATGATCTCAGGGTTATGAGACTAAACCCCACACTGGGCTCCACACTGCGAGTATAGCCTGCTTAAGATTCTCTCTCTCCCTGCCCCTTTCCACCCCACCCATTCTCTTTCTCTCTCTAAAAGAAAGAAAAGAGGGGCGCCTGGGTGGCTGAGTGGGTTATAAAGCCTCTGCCTTCAGCTCAGATCATGATCCCAGCGTCCTGGGATCGAGCCCCGCCTCGGGCTCTCTGTTCAACGGGGAGCCTGCTTCCTCCTCTCTCTGCCTACTTGTGATCTCTGTCTGTCAAATAAATAAATAAAATCTTTAAAAAATAAATAAATAAATAAATAAATAAAAGAAAAGAAAAGAAAAAGAAAAAAGGTAAGTCTAGGGACAGTCTCAAAGACTTTATTATAGTGGCACTCCAGAAAGAAACTTAAAACCATAATGGCTACATATCTCCCTAAAACATGGCATGTGAAATTTATTCCCACTTAAAAATATATAAAACATATCCCAAAGCAGTAAGAATTATGTGTAAATTTTACACCCTGGAATAATAATAAATAATATTAATAATAAATATAAATAAATAAATAATAAATAGCTATTTATTAGCTAGCTTCCAACTATAAGCAGAATGTCTGCAACTTAAAAATTCTTATTGTTCACCAACCCTCATCAACTCCTTTAATTTTCTCCCACCTTTAGTTTTATTTTTATATAAAAAAGTAAAATTATGTTACTTTCCGGTCAGTAAAGAGGTCACCCCCGTTGAAATTCAGCCAACAATTCTAACAACTTTGAACTCTCATTTAAAAAAAAAAAAAAATTACCGGTGCTGTATGCCAGTTCCCTAGGTAACCAAGATTCCACTTCAAAAACGGACTGGATAATCAAAAGAAAGCAATACACACACATACACTAAACCAAACAAAAGACAATTTTGCTTCATTTGCTAAAATAGATTTGACCAAGTGTTTTTACACAGTGGCAGATGGTGACTGCATTAATATTTATGTTGGACATGGCAAGAGAGGCTCAGAGGAAAAGGACTTTAGATTGAAGATTCACCATTAGAAATAGGTAAAAATCAACGTGTCTGTAGAATGAGCACATGCTCCCAAACATGAGTGTAAATCCATGCTCTGCCATCCCACAGCTGTACTGGGTAAATGCTATATGTTCCCTGAACCTTAGCTTCCCCATGAGTAAGAGCTAAATTGTAAGACTGTAATGGGGATTAAATAAGATAATGCTGGTGAGTCATAATTACAGCTATTATTTCCCACACACTCACCCTGGACTAGGCACATACAACAACTCAATGAGTTAAATATAGGCACCTCCATTTTACAGACAGATAAAGCAAGATTCTAAGCACTTGTTCATGCCACACGACTACTACATAGCAGACGTGAAATTCAAATTCAGGACTATTAGATCTCAAAGTCCATGCTCTGGACTGTTCCACAATCCTGCTGTAGGACAATACCTGAATCACACTAGGCACCCAATAATGCTTTTCCTTCTTAATTAAAACTGTAAATGCAAGGAGCACCCTGAGAGCTTCCAAGTTGCATAACTCTAGGGGGCCATTCATCTCCGAGTCTATATGAATGACACACTCTGACAAGTTGTGCAAAGCACAGCCAGTACTTTGTACAAAGTGGCCCCCGGGCACTATTTTTCATGGATCTCTATAATTTCTATTTCTATTTGTAGTAGGCCTATGATATTCTGGCTCCCCCAGCACCTTCTGAACAGCTGTTATATGTTTGAGGAATGCCCTAAATTATGACTCTTACTTCTCCAAGTTGGAATTGAAAACTCCTTACCTAGTCCTACTTGCTTAGACTATTTGCATATAAGTATATATAAGCATGGGATCTGGATTAAACCAAAATTCACCTGTATATTTCATTTCAGAAGCCCTACAGCTGCCTCTCAGATCCCCACATATTTAACTTTCACTTTTGCCATCTTCCTATAACCACAGCCTTCTCCCAGTCCAGCCCTCCATGCCCCACTTTCAGCACCAAAGCAGCTGAACAATGTTTTCTAAACCAAGATTCTCCTCTTCCTAAAACAACTCTTGTGCCATTCCAGGGGTCAGCATAGCCATATTTTTAAGTCTCTACTCATGGGATATATTTGCTATATGTGGATGGCACATAGAAAGCACTAAATAAATGTTAGATTCCTTACTGTTTTCCTATTAGCTTTTCAAGAACAGAAACTGGGCCGTATGCTTCTTAGTGTAACCATTGGTGACCAGTACTGTACATCAACAGGGCCAGGTTTGTTGATGGTAATGATGATCTGATGATGACAGTGTTGATGAAGACCCAAAATCTCAAAGATAAAGGGTGCCCGTAACTACCTACTACAGACTGAATGTTTGTGTTCTCCCCAAAATTCAAATGTTTAAACCTAATCCCTCGTGCCACGGTATAATGAGGTAGGGCCTTTGGGGAGTGATAAGGTCATGAGGATAGAGCCCTCATAAACAAGATTAGTGCCTTTATAAAAAAGGCCCCAAAGAATTCCCCTGCCCCTTCTGTCAGGTGAGGACATAGCTAGAAGGTAGTTGTCTATGAAACAAGGAGCAGGCCCTTGACAGACACCAAATCTGCCAGCATAATGATCTTGGACTTCCAGCCTCCAGAACTGTGAGAAACAAACTTCTGCTGTTTTTAAGTCACTTGATCTATGGTATTTTTGTTGTAGCAGCCTGAATGGATGAAGACATCTCCCATCCCTAAAAGTTGTATTTCATTTTATAAATGTTCCCATAGAGAAGAAAATCAGAACTGTATTAACAACTTTTGCTAATTCTCCCTTCCCTTTTAAATTATGCATTTTGATGTTTAATGTAATCTTTCAAGTATCAGAGTCTTCTTTCTTAACTATTTTCCTTAGTTCAACTACCACTTTTGTTTCACTACTACTCTCAACTGGGCATTCCCAAAGGCTCTTGGCAATGTAAATTAATAGGGCTCAAGCATAATCTTCCGGTAACAGAACAGTAGTGAAAATATGACCAGCCTTGGGTATCAGGAGTTGCCCAGGCCAACCTAGCTATAACATTATTTATATAGGCACACCCCTCAGCAGAACCTTAATCCCTTCAACTCTGTTAGAGGCCTTAATGATTTAATGATTCTCAAATTCTATGACACTATGAACACAGATTATCAATCTCCTGCCCACTTTCAAACTCTCGAGGCTGGCAAGGTTGGCCTCCGTAACCTACAAACACTAGCTGATAAGCCCTATCTGTGTTTGTGCATGTGCCTCTGTGGTATCCACCCATCCATCCCTTCTTCTGAATTCCGGTGAAACGCCCCTTTTCCACTCTCTCCTCCAGCTTCAGCACTTACTGACGGAGTGAACTTTTGTAATTACTCAGTCTCTACGAACATTATTTTTTTTGTGGGCAGTATGCAATTTAAGAGTGACAACCTATTTCAAGAGCTGTTCTCAGGGTTAAATGATATCAGGTATGTAAAGTACCTGGCACCGTGCCTGGTACATAACAAAGCTCAATAGAAACAGGTTTCCTGCCCTTCCCCTTCTCCTCCAGCCCCTAATGGTCTCTCCTTGCCCTGAACTCCTCCAATACAATGCTTTATGTCTTCTTTCACCCATCTAAGCCCTGGTAAGCTTTTCTATTTAATTCACTCAATTATTTAATCAACATTGAATTTGTCCAAAACTGTTCTATAAAGTTAGGATATATGTATAAAATACACTTGGGGCTCGTCCTCAACCCATGCACAGTGTTGTAAGGGCAGTACATATTTGAAATTAAACATAACTGCACTACAGTGTACTCTCTAATACAAAGAAATAATGTATAAATGACAGACTAACAACCCAGGCTAGAAAATATCAATGAAAACCTCAGCAAAAAGATATTCAAGTTGGACATTCATAATTAATAGGACTGCATCATGAGAATATAGCAAAAGAAGGAACTCAGCAGAGGAAAGAAAATTTGTCCAAAAAAAAAAAAAAAAGAACAAAAAACAACAACCTTACCACAGAAAAAACTTCTGTGGGCATATTAGACCTGTATTACTAATAATGATTATAAAGAGCATATGTGTTGAAGTAAAAAAGTAGGATACGCAAATATGAAGAAAACTATAAGGACAGTTGAACAAAATAGTTAGAAAACCTAGAATGTGTAGTTGCCATTTCTAGAAAAGCAAAACAAATGAACAAAACCTAATTATCAAAAGAATAAGGAAATGGTTAAATAAGTAGTGACTAACCAAATTAAGGAACTATGCAGACTTTAGTAATGATAATAATGCAGTAAATGTAATGTCATGACAAATTTTAAAATAGTATAAATTGCAAATTCTTATTATAATATGTGAACAAAGACTTGAAAGGAATATGCATAAATAAAATGGCTATTTGGTGTGTTAATGGCGATTACTTTATAAAAACCTTTTTGAAATCCTTTTATAATAATTTAAAGTTTTAAAAAGAAAAGATGAGGTATTTCTATTCAGGAAATGCTCTTCTATTTACAAAATTATTTTAAATTGTTTTTCAGTTTAATTTATAATGACATTTTTATTTCCACCAAAAACAACAAACCAGAAGCATCATGTACTTAAACAAATAGTCCCACAATGTTAACTTACACTGTGTCCTTTGTGCCTCCATCCTCATACTCAACCATCTCCAAAACACAAGCCACTCCTATTTAGAAAGGCTGTGGGGTTTTTTCCATTCACTGTATGGCATATTTTATGTTCAAAGCACAGATCATTCAATTACTTACAGTATAAGGATTTCGAACTGAAGTTGCCTCAATGAGAATGCATTTATTTTAAGACAAAATGGATTCTCCTAATCCGTGCCTTTTTCAGATGAAAAGATAAGCCAGGAAGATCTTCACTAGACACGTGATATCTAAACATAAGATTAATTGTCAATCAAATACAGAGTCAAAAGGAATAATAGGGAAGATCAAAAGTTAAAATGGAACATGTTAATTTCTTATGTTTTCCTATTTTTATTTCCTAACATTTAAAATCATGAGTGCCTTAGCAGTTCATTTTACTGTGCCTAAAACATCCATTTGAGGTTCTAATTAACTGATTGTTACGGAATTTTACTTTCTGAAATTATAGGATAAATGCACATATTTTTAAGAAAATATCAAAATAACCAGGAGTCATAAGAATGTCACCATTCAATTTTAAAGAAGCAGAGTGAACTGATTTTACATTACTGACGGTCTTTTAAGTGTGATAGGAATGCATATGCATTTTATTAAATTTTTAATAAATGTAACAAGCTATACTAGAAACAGTAAAATAATTATCTCCTTCAATGCTCAGGATTTTTTTTAATGGCAGTTTTTCCTTCACGAGAATTATTAATCTTGAAAGGTCAGGTATAAATATCTTTTCCTAATATCTTTGTGGTTGGATAAAACTGAGCATCTGCCTAATGAGCAAGGTACTTGTCAGCCTTGATTTTCTTTCTGTGGCTATAAGTGATGGGCAACTCAAAAGACATTTCCTAGAGCTACTCAGCAACAGGAGCCCAAATCTTTCTGAGGTACCTGCTGTTATGGGAAGCTAGCAAAGGAAGCCAAGAGGAAACAGTGAGCTTTCTGAATCTCCAGAGATGCTCAGAGGACTAGGAAGCAGAATAAGCCTTGGCCATATATATAAATACATTACATTTAAGTAGCACATTACAGCTTATTAAGTATCTTATACACATCTCCACTTAACAGCTAATAAAACAATCTCAGAGAGCTGTGACATGGCCATTGCCGCCCTGCTACTGGAGAGCCTTGAGATGGCATTTTCTGATCCCAAATCCTAGGCTCATTGAAGTGTAAAATCATAGCTCACAGCTTTTGGAGTGAGACAGACCTAGGCTCAAGTTTCAGGTTTGGCCATTTTCTAGTCTTGAGCAAGTCACTTAGGCAAGACCTCTGTGCCTCAGCTTCCTTATCCATAAAATGAGGTAACAGGAGCCTCAATTGCATAGAGTTGTTGTGAGCATGAGATAACGCACCTAAAGCCCTTAGCACCCAGGCAGTCCCAGGATCATCCTCATGCCAGTTACGACTGTTACACTGCCAGCTGCAATTGTTACAGCTGTTATTCTCATTCTTCTCCAGATGCAGCAGGCAGTCAGAACTGTTCTTGCAGGAGGCAGCATACTGTGGTGGTTAGAAATGTTGGGTTCAAGTGAAACCTATGTGACTTCAAATCCCACCACTGCCAGGTAAAAAGCTCTGTGACGAAAGATAGGTTACTTAACATTGTTTTCCCAGTTTCCTCTCCTGAAAAATGAAGGCGGTGAAAATGAAACCTAGCCCTTTTGGGTGGTGGAAGGATTAATGAGTGACACATACAGAATACTTAAAATAGTGCCTAGTATATGGGAAACACTTAACAAATACTAAATTTAACCTACTGTCATTGTTCTTATTAATTTCCAGCACCTCCCCTCAAATTCCAGACATTAAATCTATTTTAAAACAACTGAGCATCTATCATATGTAGATGTTAGCAGTACATTGGAAGAAATCTACTTTATTAGTGAGGACATAAGTCTACACTAATGATACAAGGCAGCATATTCTAACTGCCAATAAAAGGTAGAGACAACAGGTGAGACAAGAGCCCAGAGGAGGAAACCAATTTGAACGCATTGGTCTTCCCTCTTCAGTGGCAGATTTATTATTTATAGCCAAAGAACCAAGGGAAAAAGGAAGTGAGACATGGTTCCAGAACCCTGGAATTTCATGGCCTTGCAAAATTTGTTTAAAAATCAAGGTGAATGAAATAGGAATTTCAAAGATATTTTCATTTTGTCAGACAGATTGAGGCACTAAGAAAATTATCTATCTTCTATTCATGCTACAATTTCTTTAAAGAACTACATTTTAAACGCAAAAGGAGATAGTAAGAAACAATCTCAGAATAAAAAAACAATTCTCAGGGCGCCCAGGTGGCTCAGTGGGCTAAGCATCTAACTCTTGATTTCTCTCAGGTCATGATCTCAGGGTCCTGAGATCCAAACCTGTGTCAGGATCTATGGTCAGCAGGGAAACTGCTTAAGATTCTCTCTCTCCCTTTCCCTAAAAAAAGAAACAAAAAACACAATTCTCCACCAAAAAGGGAACCACTGGTTGTGTGGGCATATGTGTATATCGTGCCTAAGTATATATATATTCAGGTGCACACTCCTCTATTACTTCTTACTACTCTGTTTCTGGCTGATGAAAACCTTCTTGCACAGGCTGAACTTACAAACCAGCATTTGGCAACCACTGGGGTAAAGTTCACTACAGAATATAACAGGTGTGGACCAGATCTACACTGGCAGAGCAAAGCAAAGAATTAGATCATTTTAATCAAAATACTTGGCTTCAATTACTGAAATAACTTCTTTCTTAATCAGCCTTTCCAAAAACCTACGTCCGCTTCCCTGATTCTGTTTTCCAGGAATAAAAACTTTTTTAGACTTATCATGCTAACAATCCCAGCCCAAGGAATAGGGGCCGCATGGGTTAAACTGAAAATTATAAGCTGCGCCAGTACATGGAGATGAATTGTTAGTGTTCCTAGAAAGAACAGCTCCGTTTTCCAGATTTCCTGAGGAAGGAGCTGCACAAAGTGGCTTATTTGATTTTGCAGACGGAAGCAGGTAGCACAAATCTAGCAGGAAACAGAACCCTCAAGGGAATATTCAGGGAATGTTTAAAAGGAAGCATTTTAGAAAAAATTTTAAATAACTCTTCCAAACAAAGTTGGATATACTATGTAGAGGAAAGAGCACAGACCGAATACCCTGTTGCTTACTAGTGACGTCTTGGGCAACTCTGTAAACCTCTCTGGGCCTTAGTTTTCTCATGGAGAGAAAGATCATACATACAAACAGAGTTAAAGATTAAATTACAATTCTATACACTGCCTGACCACCATTAGGTGTTCAAAATGGGTAGCCATGATCAGACCAGTTAAAAGGTTCGCTCACGTGAGGACCACAAAGGGTATTTATTCATCCAGCAAACGTATGGTTGAAGACTTGCAGACTCAGACAAGTCTGAATCCAAGCTCCTCAAAGTCCAGTGGCAGAGACAGAAGCCAAAGAAATGGTGCAAATGAATTCTGACTGATGCTACAATAAAAACCATAGACAAGGTAACAGCGGTGGGACCATGGACAGAGCAATCAAATGCCTAGAGGAGGAGCCAATAAAAACAAAACACATGCACTGGTTTTTGAATATATAAAGCATCCATTCAGCACAGAAAGCAAGGAAAGACATTTCAGCCTGGGGAAACCACATCCATAGAAACATGGAAATAGGGAACACCCTGGTGTGTTCAGGGCACTGTAAAAAAACAAAAACAAAAACAAAACAAAACAAAAAAACCACTTTCTAGAATCCACTCCCAAATCTTTAATTTGTCATGAGAGTTAAAATAGGATATTCATGCCATTTTATCAAATACAATAAAATCTCACAATTACCAAGTATGGCTATAAAGCAAATGGCAATTTGCTCCTATCCAGTCAGCTTCCTACCTAGCAATTTCGGAGAGCATACCTCTTTGAGGAGAGGTATGGTGTTAAAGTGGCTCTTGTCCCATCATTCATCCCTTTTTCAGTTCAACATATAATGTTACACTTGGATTGTAATAACTCACTTATTTCCTTCTAACAAGTGAAAAACGTGTTTTTCTCTGCACAGTGACTAGAATAATAGTTTAAAAATATGTATTATTTCTGCCTAACACTGTAACAACAAAGCACCATTTTCTTCATGACTAAATTTTTGGAACCATGTTGATCATCATGGAGGGAACTATGTTTGCATATTAAAATGCAAATTATTTAGTACCAAAATAACACATGGATTTAGCGCACAGATTCCTGTCAGACTGGATATAGCCTAGCTAGTGTGGACTTTTGACCAGAATTCTTTGATGTTTTTATTATATTTCAAAGGATGAACTTCCTAGTTATTTCTGAATCAAAATCTTGGGTTTTGATAAATCTTTCCTACATTTTATTAGCCTTGGGAATATCGACCATTTGCCGAACAGAAAGAAAGACCACACCCAAGAGTAAACTCAAATTGTCAGACACCAAGAATATGCATCACCTCTCAGCATGCTTTTGAGAGGACCTTTAAGAATTTCAAGACTTGGGGCACCCGGGTAGCTCAGTGGGTTAAAGCCTCTGCCTTCAGCTCAGGTCATAATCCCAGGGTCCTGGGATCAAGCCCCATATTAGGCTCTCTGCTCAGCAGGGAGCCTGCTTCCCCCTCTCTCTCTGCCTGCCTCTCTGCCTACTTGTGATCTCCGTCTGTCAAATAAATAAATAAAATCTTTTAAAAAAAAAAGAAAATGAAAACAATTCATTTGAAGAGATATATGCACCTCTGTTGTTTACTGCAACACTATTTACAATAGCCAAGATATGGAAAGAACCCAAGTGTCCACTGATAGATGAACGGATAAAGGATATATATATATTTATATGTGTGTACACACACACAAACACACACACACACAGAGGAATATTACTGAGTCATAGAAAAGATTGAGATCTTGCCATTTGTGACAACATGGATGGACCTATAGGATGTAACGCTAAGTGAAATAAGTCAGACAGAGAAAGACAAATACCGCATGACTTCACACGTATGTGGAATTTAAGAAACAAAACAAAAAAGAGATAAAACACCAGACCCTTAAATACAGAGAACAAACTGTGATGCGGTTGCTGGAGGGGAGGTGGGTAGAGGCGTGGGTGAAATAGATAAAGGGGATCAAGAGGCAGATTTATTGAGATGAGCACTGAGTACTCTGCAGAATTGTTGAATCATCATATTGTACACCTGAAACTAATATAACACATGTGTTAATTGTACTTCAATAAAAAATACACACTGGGGATGCATGCTGAAATGATTTTTCTGACAGATGCATAAAGTTCAGACTACTAAAAAAAAATTTCAAGACTTGCAAAGCACCTCCCATTTTCCATACTGGGAAATTATGGGCCTTGAAAACTGAAACCATAGCTTATTCATCTACAGAGTTTTACCAGTTAGGACTGAAAACCCAACCCACACAGGCTTGAGCAGAAAAAGGCTTTTGCTTGACTAACAAGTCCAAAGGTAAGGCTGCCTTTGAGGTGTGGCTTCATGTAGGTGCCTACCTACATCAGCAGTGCTACCAGCACATAGGTTCTTTTTTTAATCTTTATCTGGCATTGCCTTCTGCTCTGCTGGCTTTTATTTGAGACTCCAGGAGGCGATAAGCAGCTCAGCCCCAGCTCCCCTGAACACCCAGTCTAGAAGAAAAGAGGAGCTATTTCCCATGCCTCTCCCCAAAAATCTAAGATTCCTTCCAATAAGCCCACAACAGTCACTTCCCTACTCTGAACTCACCACTGGAGCCAGACAATAGAGCAGAAAAGTCATTTCAAGACACAGCCATGAAATGATGGATGGAGTCCCATCTGGTCCACACAGACAGAAGATTGGAAAGGCATGGTGCCCCATATGAAACTTATAAGTTATTGCTGAAAGAAAGGGGAAGAGGGGCGCCTGGGTGGCTCAGATGGTTGAGCATCTGCCTTTGGCTCAGGTCATGATCTCAATACGGGGACTGAGCCCCATGTCGGGCTTTCAGCTCAGCAGGGAGTCTGTTTCTCCCTCTGCGTCTCCCTCTGCTTGTGCTCTGTCTCTCTCACTCTCTCAAATGAATGAATAAAATCTTATAAAATAAAAAAAAGGCAGAGGGAAGATTCTAAGGAGACAAACATCTCATTAGTCCTATTTCTGCTACTTATTTCATACAGACTATAAGATAATGATATAAAAGCTCTGTCCACGTGGTAAATATATATGTATATATACATACATATTTATATAAGAGAAAAACACAAGATTTAAATATTCATATGCGTGTATACACATAGCCCTACGGTATAAATGTGGAAAGTTGCAAAACTACTTCGGATTGTAAGCAAATGAAATTAATGACCTAGTCTTCATAAGCCATGAATCAGCCTTCACAAACCTTTATTTAGGTGTAACTCACAAAGGAAATACATGAGACTTTAAACAGGTAAGTACTAATAGCACCGTACTTTTTCTCTTAATTTTACATGTTTTCTGTTTCAGAGAGAGTTTAACTGCTTGTGGGAGACAAGATACACTCTTAATGGAAAGGACTTCAGAATGACAGGTAATACTCAGCCTTGAGAGACAGTGTGTCTGGTGTCTGTTTTATTTTTTTCCCTTTACTGCTCCAAACCAAAAAAAAAAAGAAAAAGAAAAAGAAAGAGCATTAGTCAAAGGGTCTTTTCACTTTGTCATTTCCTGCATTGCTTAGATTTGTGCAATAGCAAGTCAGAATGGAAATAGCTAAAACAATATACATATACTGCCTTAATTCTATCTGATGGTGAAAGACTGAACTCTAACCAACTAAAGGTACTCTATGCTGAGAGAAAACATTCCAATACCAAGAAGCAATCAGTCCAGTGGAGGATATCCGTGTATGAATCAATATGGAAATAAAAGGACAATTCCAAAACAAAACAAAAACAAAACTCAACAGAAATAATCCCTATATGGCTAAGATCATAGGACCTCCACCATGCCCCCTTCAAAAGTCAGCTACTTGAAGATAAGAACCACAACGGGGCACCGGGGTGGCTCAGTGGGTTAACCCACTGAGGGTCATGATCCCAGGGTCCTGGCATCAAGCCCACATCAGGCTCTCTGCTCAGCAGGGAGCCTGCTTCCCTTCCTCTCTCTCTGCCTGCCTCTCTGCCTACTTGTGATCTCTGTCAAATAAATAAGTAAAATCTTTAAAAAATAATAAAAGTTAAGAACTACAACTTATAATGAGCACAGCACAACTTCCACCACAGAGTAGGTGTTCAATAAATATTTTTTTTTAAATTTATTTATTTGAGAGAGAGTGAGCTTATGCGTGAGCCAGGGGAGAGGCAGAAGGAGAGAGACAATCTCCAGCAGACTCCCTACTGAGCACAGAGCTGGCCTCAGGGCTCAATCTCATAACCCTGAGATCATGACCTGAGCCAATATCAAGAGTCAGATGCTTAACCAACTGAGCCACCCGGGTGCCCCAGTATTTTTTAAGTATATTTTACTTAAATGAACAGAGCTGAAATGAAATAAGAGACAGCTTGTTACCACTTCTGGCAAAAAGCATTGCCTCCCAACAGGCACTCTGATAGGTTAAAACCAGACCCAGATCCGTCCTGGTCCAGTCTATTTATTTTAAACTATTTGTAAAGTTCTAGGTATATTAACATGAGCTTAGCAAAAGAACATAGTTCATTCTTTACTGTCCATTCTACATTTATCAACCAGTCATTTATCTTTCAAAGTCCTGAGTTAAATGGGGCCCTTCACAATTATGGTTAGAGATAGCAAAACCCAGTGAACTAAATCCGTATTTTTTAATTAGGTCCTATTACTCTGAGCAAAAGTGTAAGTAGTCTTCCTAACAGAATTACGTATGAAAAGAGACTCTTGTTATTTGGCTGAACAATATCTAACTGGACAAACCCTATGCAAAACAGTTATAGTATATTAAGATAAATTTTAAAGCCAGACACCTAAGCCAAATATTTTAGAAAAAATTGCTTCTTATTAACTATGTATGTGTGGTATCCCTCTAAGCACATGAGCTTGAAAATCTGAGATATGCAGTCCCCTAGAATTCCATATACCTCTGTGCCAAACTCCAGAGAAACTTCCTCCTCCTGTTTGGTGGGTCTCAGCATGTAGAAGTAAAGAGAAGACACATTTCAGGAGGGTGCATAAATGCAGCTTTTTCACTTGGAGGAGAAGAGCCAGAATCCAGAATCATACTGCTGGCTTTCTGCTGATGGTATCAACCACAGTGACATTCAAATAAAGCCAATGTAAATTGGATTTCAAAAAATCTACTGTTACCTTTTTTGTTTTTCTTTCAGAGCCTTGATACCTAGATTGGTAAATGTCCTGGGGAGAACAGAATCCTTGAGGTTGGCAACCATTCCTGCACCAGCAAACTCCAACAACCACCTTTAGGGAAGCAACTTAACCACCTTACTTCCCACATCACTTTAGGCCATGTTTCATCACACCTCTGGTTTTCAACTCACCACTATCATTAACTTAATCTGCAAGATTCTAGATTCTAGTCCTGGCTTCTGTGCACTAAAGTAGCTCCTCTCTAAAACGAGGGGTACGAACTGTTGATCTCTAAGGTCTACCAGCTCAAAAGTGACCTCGTGTCTCATAAATGTCAGGTTATGTGAACAGTGAATGGTGATTAATTTAAAATAAGCAGACTTCCTGACTTGGATTAAGCTTTGATTTTTCATAATAAATAACATTTATTGGGTGCCTCATATATTAGGCATTTTTCTAAATGCTTTACGTGTCTTCATCTATTTAATTTTCCGAGTCCATATAAGGTAGGTACTACTGTTGTCATCATTTCACAGATAAAGAAACTGAGGCACAGATATGTTAGGTAACTTTCCTTATGGTCAAGCAGCTGATACGACTAGGATTTAAATGCCAGACATCTGGGTCCAGAGCTTACACTCCCAACTACAATTTTATACTGACTTTTAAGCTCCCATTTCTGCTGATACTACTCCTTCTACCTGGAATAGTCCACCTCCCTCATTTCAACATTTATATCAATATTTACTGAATATTCAAGGAGCTATGCCTGGAATAGAATTATAGTGGAGGAGAAGGACAAGGGACCCTTCTCTCACAGACACAGGTGAGAAAGCACACACTAAATTAATTGGATATGACACAGATTTGTAAACATTGTTCTTACTATATTGTACCATGGAATTATTAATGATAGGTTTTTGTTATTATTATTAACATATTATACCATGAGAGCAAATATGGAAGATATGTATCTTAGACATGGATAGTCAGAAATCTAAGAGATTTCCAAAGTGAGAAGTAGAGGATGAATATTCAGCCAAAGAGTAGTACTAGTCAATGCCCTGCAGGAAAAGAAAAGATAGCAGAGTTAAGGAACTGAAAGAAACTGAATAAGGCTCAGGCAGAGACAGCAAAGGAGAGAAAGTGATAGGAGACTGAGCTGGAGAAGTTAGCAGAAGCCAAATCATAAACAGTGAAATTAAGAAATTTGGGTGAAGCAGAACAACCTTAAAGCTAACAAAGCTTAGGCTTGAAGGCTCCCACTTCCACAAAATCCTTCCAAGGCCCTGGGAGGGGCACTAGCAAGACATTCATACAATCATATATCTTCAAAAATTTTGCAAAGGAGAGATACTTGAACTATAATTGGTAAAGACAGCTGTCTAGTCTACTCCGACTTACCTTCCATCAAACCTCTTACCGTGTCAGTTGGCACTGGAATGACTAAGGCATTTGGGGGGATCTAGCAAAGGAAGTCAAGTTGACTATAGATTTAGTTTGGGTCTGGTGTTCACATTCATTTCCAAATACGGTGAACTTATTGCAAGCCATCTCAGCATAAGAAAGGCTTCCTCCTTTTTTTGATGAGAATGGCATGTTTGATAAAGTTTAAATGCACAATTTTTATTGCCATTTGGAAAGACATTTCAAAAAAAAAAAACAAGGAATCATAGATGCCTAACTCAGGTGCATTTAATAGGCACCTTGTTTATCAACTTTAAATTATTTTTAAAATAACTAATAAATTTCAGAATAATGAAATATGAAACAGAAGCAGTAAAGATAAGGAATGAAATCAATGGAAATTATTCTGAACTTGAAGAGCAAATTGTAACAAAAAGCTTTCAGATCATAGCAAATGAAATGATTAATCAAGAGGAAGAAACAAATTTTGAAAAGTAGTAATGAATAAGCTCATGGATATTCTGAAAACCTAATTCGTGAAGACTTGTCATAAACAAACTAGGAAAAGACCTAAATTTCTTGCTAATTCAACATGAAATACTTTAATCCACAAAGATACCCATTAACTCCTCATACTCCGCCACAGAGAGGACATCAATGGCAAACTGTTTAACCTGTGTCAATTCCACTGGTACTAAAGATTAGTTCTGAACAAGTAAATCTGAAATGCCCTGAAATCTTACAACCCATACTTGGGAGGAATTTAATAGAGGTCCCCTGAATTTGGCAACAGTCTTAAATAGTTACACAGTATATAAATAATGAGCCATGAAGCTCTTCTAAAAAGAAAACTTTTCTAAAAAAAAAAATATTAACAATGTTAAAAAATGAAATTTTGATTACCATTAGAAACAACTGAATTATTAACCTATTCTCTCTATAAAAAGTATTACAAAATTATTGTTATATGAAAAAATGCTCAAAATTTACACAGCTAACAAATGAAGAAAAAAGGTTTCTAGCAATATGGCAGGTAGATGGTTAATAAAGATAAAATTTTATTTGTCTCAATTTTAGGAAATTTGTGGTATTTCTTAGATTTTTTAATGTGTAATTTGTTGTGTTTTCTTTTTTCATTCTTTTTTTTTAAGATTTTATTTATTTATTTGAGAGAGTGAGCATGAGCAGGGGAAGGGGCAGAGGGAGAAGCAGACTCCCCACTAAACAGGGAGCCAGATGTGGGGTCCCTTTCCAGGAACTCAGGGATCCTGACATGAGCAAAGGCAGCTGCCAAAGGGACTGAGCCACCCAAGCACCCCTCTTTTCTCATTCTAAATTAAATGTTTACTTTAGTTCTTAATTTTTGTATTGATAATGTTGTGTCATTTTTCTTAAAGAGGGCCCCCAAAATTGTATCAACACTAAACTCCACCACTGAGCTTAGACATTATACCCAGGCATTTTTTTTTCCCTCCTCCGTCTTACCTATTTACCCTTTAATGCTCAGCCCAAATGCCATCTCTACACCACAATTATTTTGGTCAATGCCTACTTTCACAAAGGAAAGAAGAAATTAAAATGTTTCAAGCAACTACTCTTCTGGACAAATCATGATAGGTGCTTTATGATAGTACCTCACTTAATGATAGGTGTTTCTCGAAGGCAAGGCAATTGTTTCTCATATTTCCCAAAATAAAAAATAAATGCTAGCAGTAACAATTCCTGCTCTCTATGAATGCTATTATGCTAATTATATATCTTAACTAGTCCTTCTTAAGTAAGTTGATTACAGATACATTAAACCCTTCAGGTGACCCACTTCAAACTTGGACATAGTTTCCCAAAATGTAGCTTCAGGTAAACCATGGTTCTTTATCCACACACACGGCCCTTCCAAATGTTACAGTTGTGTGGGCAAACTACTCACTTATGCCCAAGATAACCACATGTCTGAATTGCGCTTAAAGTCTTGGGACTTTGGTACTCTCTGTTTTCTGTATCTTACTCTGCCTGAATATATTTCCTTCTAGCTAATCGTAGTCAGTTCTTAACACCCCCACTGAGAATGACACTCTAATCCTCAGGGATTAAGCAAACATGCCCCTGGTCTTCAGCATTACACTGTTAATCCATTAGGATTAACAAAAGTGCAATTTGAAAAAAACAAGGAAATAATTCCACTGCCCATAATTTAGGATGGCAAAATCAGATAAATTAAGGCTGCCAACATATGATATAATTAACACAACCATTGTATGGAGGATATTGCAGCACATATGGTATGATATGAAAAACCAAACAATGTTTTTTATAATGTGTGAATATAGATATTATAAAGTTAAAGATCAAGTGGAGATCTCTTCCTTAGTTCCTCCTCAAGCTACATTTTTAACATGACCCCCAACTCTATCTATAAAGTGTCAATTTCATATCTGGTGATGAAATTATCTACTTAAATAGAAAGTTATAACCAGCATTTTTTTACTTTATATGTCAGGTTCTTAATAGTTTCCTAAATAACAAGGAACACTCTTAGTCAGTTGGCATTTTCCAGTGTTTTAATTGCCTGCTGTGATATAATTATTGTGACATTTTGGGATGTTTTTAACATCCTGAATTAAATATTCTGACATCCCACAGAGCACTTCATGAAAACAGTCAAACTGTATTCAAGTCATTAGCAGTCTACAGCTGTCCTTTAATATTAAAATTATTTTCCAACACAAAACACAGATGAAAATTAAAGTATTTAACAACTTTGAGCTTGGGTTAGATCTGAGTTCTATATTACCCTAATTTGTCAGGTAAAGAAGATCAGGATGACTCTGAAATTCTTCCATTAAGCTTTATCTGAAGCACCAAATGAATTAGGGTCACCTCATGATAAAAGAAAATGAACAAATGTACTGATTTCAAAAGTACAATTAGCCCCAGATAACATAGCCACAAATGCTACACTAAGGATCATCACCAGAACACCACATCTCTTGCTCTACTATCCTGGAATGCTGGTTTGCTTTATTTTATTCATGTATATATCCATCTATCTACCTACCTACCTACCTGTTTAATATGATATGTTCAAATAAAATGTGGCAGATAAACGGATGTATTTTACATAACATACTCCATACTGTAATTCTGTGGCAAAGTCCTAATGTATTTCCAAAGGGAAGACCCACTGAATGGGCAACCGAATAGCACAGGGATAACTCACCATCATCACCTGGATGTCTTATGAGCCTCTCAAATTTGGCCCATCTGAAACCTTCTCCTTGAGTCCCTTACCTTCTCCTCCCACAGGTTCCCCCATCTCAGGAAATGGCAACCCCATGCTTCCAGTGAGTGACTCAGCCCACAAACCTGGCAATATCATTTATTACTTTTTTGCTCTCACATGTAAAAATCCAAACCATCAGAAAATCCCATTGACTAACATTCATAATGTAGGCAAAATCCAACACTTCCCACCACCTCCTCCTCTGCCTCTTAGCTCAAGC
>ML105160.1:36632-54487 GCA_003697995.1 Taxidea taxus jeffersonii | reverse complement strand
TATAGTTAGAAGAAATAAAAGACACTGTCTTTGCCCTCAAGGAGATTACGGTCTGGGGAGAAAACATGACCTGAAAATTGTATGAAGTATGATAAGACAGTATGTCATAGTAACTCTGAAATAAGATTACAAATACAGTATGAGCTCAGAGGAGGGGGAAGCCATAGAAGGCAGGAGTAAGGTTTAGATAAAAGGGTGAGAGGACCTGGACAATGAAGAATGGAGATATTTTTGAATAGATATCAGGGAAAGCAAAGGACGTATAGGGAACCAGACCTTAACCAAAATGGCACAGGAGCAGCCATCAGGCAGGCATGTTTGTGGGGAGATGGAAAAACCCATGACTAATACAGAAAATGTGTAATCTATAGTTTGCTCATGGCCAAATACTGTCAAGTTGTGAAAGGAAAGCAGAAGTATTTATCTTGATGCTGCTAGAGATCTCCTAATACAAAAGTGACATGGGAAAAAGATGTGGCTGGCAACTATCTGTAAGATTAGGGTTACGGAGATAAGCAGGGGGTCGGGGGTCAGGGAGAAAGAACATGAGGAGATAGGGAGCTATACCTTAAGCGGGGAGAGCAGAAAGAATGAAGAGGAAAGTAAAGCCAGGAGAGACAGGTTGGAGAAAAAAAGAGCCAATAGGAATTAATGGCTGAATGAATATAGGAAATGGAGGAGATAAAACAAAAAATACCAAAGATTTAGATCACAGTGACTCTGGCAGGGGCCTTTGGAAGGGATACAGAAGTTGGATAGGAAAAGAATTTCTAGGTAAAAATGGTAAGTTTTATTTTGGGAATGTTGAGTTGAAATAATGTCAGGAGTGTCAACTGTAAATGTCATGTAGGCGGCTGAAAACATGAAATTTAGGTTCTCATGGGGTGACAGTGAGGAAAGTTATCAATGGGATGACTTTGAGCTCCTTCAGGGAAAAGTGGTGTAGATGGTAGACAAGGTCAGGACCAAAGGTGGCTGTTTCAAAAGGCACACAGGGAGGTAGCTGCATGAAGAGGAACATTGCACAATATTTCCCTCCGGTAACAAGGGCCGGATAAGTCACCCATCACAGAAGGCAGGAGAGCAGTTTCCAGAAGTAGAGGTTTGACTGCAGAGAGCGGAGTGAGAAAGAACTTTGTATTTCCCAGTTGCTGACAATCCAACTGAATCCCTGAATGGGATGTTACATTTAACATTCTAAGAAATTCTGCTCAGAGTGCTTTGGAATCAACCCAAGAAGCTCTTGGCAGCTGTCCTGACCCTTTTCCCTCCTCTGTTTAAAAAAAAAAAAAAAAAAAAATTCTTAAAAAGCTATTGCTCTTCAGGAAAAGAATGCGAAAATCTTGTTGACCCAATCAGAGTTGAGATAAAAATTTTTGTGTCCTCACTATAATGTAATTGTGTAATGATGTATAAACCCTGTTGGCAGATCCTAGGGGGACTGACATATAAAAAGGATGTCTTTAAAATCATATAAAAATCTCATTGTACACAGCATGATATTTGATATATAAATATGACTATGTTTTCCTTACATTGATTTTTGTTGTATAAAATGAGAACAGGTCATTTATGAGAAGTCACATATCCCCCTTGCCTACTGTGCTGTTCATGTAATTGTGTGCAGAGAACCCACATGCCTGGTATGAGTAACAACTTTGGCAAGTGATTGCTGCTGTGAACACTTACAAGCATTCCCATTTGCTATTTGGATTCACATCTTGACTGGTCGTTGCCTTTATGTGATTTTTTTCCATCTCTAATCATTTTCTCTGCTTCTTATATTACACTGCTCACTCTGGGCATATGGCCACAGAGAAGGAAGAAACACGCATTGTTTTTGATTCTGCAGGCTTGTGATGTCTGTTAACTCTGCTGGTGGTTTCCCAAGATCAAGAACATGGGGTGACTTTAAAAAATGTTTCCTTCGTGATAGGACAAAATGAAGGAGAAATATCCAGAATTGTTTGTTTCCTCCTGGCAGAAAGGAAACATCATGGGAACCGGACAAGTCTTTGCTGATCCTCAAAGGCTATGGATTCCAGTTTCTCAAACTGCAAAATGCGTTCCTTTCACTAATGCTGTGGGACCGGAGCTACTCTCCCAGGGCTGGCTTCTGCCTGACTGGGAGACCTGGAGGAGATATCATCTGATATGACTCTAGATTCTCCCCAGTGACCTGTGCTTGTACATACTTGCCTTGATCCTTCTGTCTGGGTTGATGGGTTATCAGGCACAAGCCTAAAAGATGAAGGGACTGGGGCTCCTGGGTGGCTCAGTGGGTTAAGCCTCTGCCTTCTGCTCAGATCATGATCTTAGGGTCCTGGGATCGAGCCCCACATTGGGATCTTGGCTCAGCAAGGAGCCTGCTTCCTCCTCTCTCTCTGTCTGCCTCTCTGCCTACTTGTGATCTCTGTCTGTCAAATAAATAAGTAAAATCTTTAAAAAAAAAAAAAAAGACGAAGGGACTGGCAGGTGTCATAGGATACCAATGTCTGCAGTTCTGGGCAGCTTGGAGAGCAAGGCTGTAAAGCACAGTCCTGTTACAGACTTGAGCCTTCCCAGGCTCACCTCTGTTCTCTGCTTGTAGGTAGCTACCTGCCAGTTGTCTGTGTGCAAAGCTACCGAAGGAGGCTGTGATATCGTGATTTATAGTAAGAAATATTTATTTGGTGTTCTTCCCTGTTTTTGGCACAGAGCTTTTAAAACATTTGTAATTTCCTAATTCATTTTTTCCTAATTCATAATTCCTTGTTATGTTAATGAAGTGACTTTTGAAAGCACCTGAGGATGGGGGCCTGTCCTCAGGGGAGTCAACCAGGTGCTTAGAGGTTGGAACATTTACCCCACTCTCCCTACCCAACCTCCAGAGAGAGGAGAGGGGCTAGAGGTTAAATTAGTCACTAATGGTCAATGAGTTAATCGTGTAATGAAGCCTCCATAAAAACCTAAAAGGACAGGTTAGGAGAGCTTTTGGATTGGTGAGCATGTGACTCTCTGGGGGAGAGTGGCATGCCTGCAGGGGGCATGGAAGTTCCATAGGACCTGCCCCATACTTTGCCCCATGCATCTCTTCCATCTGGTTGTTCCCAGGTTATATCCTCTTATAATAACCTGGTAATCTGTTAAGTAAAATGTTTCTTGGAGTTCTATGAGGCCCTCTAGCAAGTTAATCAAACACGAGAGGGAGGTGTTGGAAACCTCAATCTGTAGCCAGCCAGAAGCATGGGTTACAGCCTGAGTGTGAAGTCATGCAGTAGAGATGGGGGGTGCCTGCGGAGGGCAGTCTAGTGGGACTGAGCCCTTAACCTGTGGGACCTGATACTCCAGGATCTGATACTCTGTAGAATCATCTCCAAGTAGATAGTGTCAGAATTGAGTTGAATTCTTGGATGTCCAACTGATATCTGAGAATTGCTTGGTGTTGTCTGGGAAGCACCCTACTCCTACCTTGAAATTGGGGGCAGAACCTAGTTTAGAGGCCCACCTGGGAACTCTCTCACTCTAGTGATTACTCACTAAGAATAAGTTAAATGTCATGCCTGGATTGCTCTGTCAGTAGGGCATGTGACTCTTGATCTCAAAGTTGGGTCATGAGTTTGAGCCCCATGTTGGGTGTAGAGATTACTTTAAAAAAATGCAAGTTAAATGTTCTCTAAGCATTTCTCTTGCTTCTTGCAATATTCTTTGAGAGGAGCTAGTTGCTCTGGGATCAGGTTGGTCTCCTTCACAACTGCAGTATTTCCGTATGTCTGGTGACTTTTTTTTCTGTTGTGATTTTGTTCATCCTTAAAGAGGGGAGTCTCCATATATCTGGTAATAGAAATTCTTTTAGAATGATATGATTTCAATTGCAGACCTCTGGGAGAAGGGAAATGTTCATATTTATTGTAGGGTTTTTTGGTTTTGTTTTTGTTTTTTACATCTTGCACGTAAGGATGAGAGTGGGTGAAGGTTTGCTGGTGCCAAAGGCAATATTTTGGGGGCCTAAAGATTCCTTGGAGAAATGACATGACCCATTTTTTCCTCAGAGAGAAAGTGTTCAAGAGATTCCTGTAATGGCAAAGAATCCAGATGTCAGTCTTTCTGAAATGCTCCAACCCCTTCCATCATATCCATCCATGAGTTTTCTAGTAGTAGCTTTATGTGGAGGTGGGTCCAGATGGGCTTGATCCCATGTCAGTAAGGGATTAGGATGGAGAGGAACTGATGGTTGAACAGAGCCTGGTGTTGGCAAGTCATGTCAAGAGCCCAGAGCGGGACAAAGCCCTGAACTCACCTAGTGGCCAAAGGTATTTAGTATCCCTTGTAGAAATTGATTCAAGTTTGCACCCCATCTCTTCCAGTCTTACTGGCCAAGGATCTTCAGCTTAAAGATACCCTACATTACCTTCATCTCAGTGTAGGAGGATCTAAGTCAAACTGGCAGGGACTTTGAGTCAAACCCCTTCAATTCCTTGTCAGCCTATGGATATAGGGTGTCAAAGGGTAGTGGTGGACAGAGCAGCTAAGAAGTTGGGAACGGTTGGACTTACTCAGTAGAAAAGGATGGAGTAGGGATTGAATCTGCTCCTGAATTTTGTGCCCTGTGCCTCTGCCGTTCCATCTAGGCTACAGCAAAACCCTTTTGTAGCAGTTCTGGAAACTGACTCAAAACGGGGCTTGGTTGTAAGGAACTCATGCCAAAGCCCAGAGTGTTACAGCCCTTAATGACCAGATCTTTCCTCATATGCACATTCAGCCCAGGAACATAAACCCACCTCAGAAGGTGGGCCCCAGCTTTGTACAACTACTGAGAGCACCATCATTGCGGCCTGCATGAATGATGCCTTCTGGAGGTGGACAATTCAGGAACCCCAGGTTGGGTTGGTGATTTCTAGCTCAGCACTCTGTGGACCAAGATGTTCTTCAGGCATCTGCTCTCCAAGGGATGGGACAGATTGAAACTGAAAACCTCAAAGCACAAAGTGTCTTGTGAGTTTGCCCCTTTCCTCCAGATAATGTGGGTCTTTGAAGCATTGTTCTGAGGGAGGGTCTCCTCTTTCTCTCTCACCAAACAGGGGAAATAACACAAAGTTAATTTCTGGCAGGACACCACTTTAAAAGGGTACCAACCACACATGTGTCTCATGGCCGTCTGAAGTTACCTAGGGTGGTGACCTTCTTCAGCGACACAGCTGAAGGACTTGCTCATCATCCCATCTGTGCTAAATGTAAGGGCCAAGCACTATAGGGAGATGTCCCTGGCATGGGATCCAGTACCTGGTAACTTCTAAAAGGCATCTATAGAACAAGTTGGCCCTGTTCCAGCTGCCCAGTGGCTTCACCTCGGCCTTACTCTATCCTTACCCAAACCAGAGAGGTTGGTGAGTGCCCATTGGGAATGCCTTTCCTTCACTCAAGCAGGACTTTTCTCTTGAATGCAATGGCTTGGTTGATCCTCCTTTTTCTCTTCTCTTGGCCACAATCCATATTAAAGAAATATCTCGGGGCGCCTGGGTGGCTCAGTGGGTTAAAGCCTCTGCCTTCGGCTCAGGTCATGATCCCAGGGTCCTGGGATCGAGCCCCGCATCGGGCTCTCTGCTCGGCAAGGAGCCTGATTCCTCCTCTCTCTCTCTCTGCCTACCTCTCCACCTACTTGTGATCTCTGTCAAATAAATAAATAAATAAAAAATCTTAAAAAAAAAAAAAAAGAAATATCTCTAAGTTTTGATATGTGGATGGCACTATCCTTACCTATCAGGAGTAGGTATAGCTGTATTTCTCTCCTGTTTTCTTGAAGAACAGGGGGCATCCTGAGCATAATGTATTAAGAATTTTTCTGGAGTGCTTTATGGAACCCAGCTTCTACCACAGAAGAAACATCTCAGTCTAACCCAGAGCCCTGGTTGCTGTGTGGTGTTTTGAATTCCTTAAAATAGTCTAATTGCCCTTATTTGAATCATTTACCATTTCCAGAACACTAGACAACGCTGACAACTGAATTCTCAGACAGCCTTTATGTGAGGGTACCGCTCCTGTGAGAGGGAGGGAAGCGGATTTAGAGAGAGAGCATCCCCTCTAGGAAGTAGCCACCTCAGAGAAATGGATTTGAGTAAATAGAAAAGCAAAGCACTGAGTTAAAGCAACAAAGGGAGGATTGAATGTATCTTTTTTTTAAAAGCTTATTTTAGAGAGGGAGAGAGAGCAGGCAGAGGGGCAGAGGGAGAGAGAATCTCCAGCAGACTCCCTGCTGAGTGCAGAGCATGACTTGGGGCTTGATCTCACAACCCTAAGACCATGACCTGAGCCAAAACCAGGAGTCTGACACTCAGACCACTGAGCCACCCAGGTGTCCCTTGAATGTTTATGTTTTAAAACTAAAAAAAAGAAAACTATCTTCTATAGTAGGGTGTCAGTAGGTCAGAAGCTGGATAGGGTGTTATGCGTTTCTGTCTTCTCTCTGCTCTCCTACATCTCTCTCCCTCCTCCCTCCTTCCGCCCTTTCTCTCCCTCTCTCCTCTCCTGCTCTTACCCTTCCCTCTTCTCTCCAATACCTCTCATACCTTTCTCCCCCCTCTCCCCTCCCCCTCCTCTGCTTGCTCTTTCCCCTTCTTTTCCCTCCCTCTCTCTCAGCCACCCCTGTGCTGATACTCTCTCAACTTCCTTTCCTCAATCCCTCTGGGCACTTTATTCTTTAGGAATTAGTAGAAGCCTGGAATTTTTGTGTTCTGATTGCTAGTTTGCCACTTAAACATGTTTTGCAGGAATTATGGAGAATGTAAAAAAAAAGAGAAATTTGGAGTGTATAATCATATATATAATCATATTACCCTGAATATAATCATTCTCCTTGAAAACCACCTCTCTCCCAACTCTATTATCTCACCTTCCTCATTCTCCTCTTTCTTTTTTTTTTTTTTTTTAATTAACATATAATGTATTATTAACCCCAGTCTCCTCTTTCTTTTCTGGAACTTTTCCTTTTCCACCTCCAACCCCATTTGTAATGGTCTGAATATTTCATTAACAGAATAGTGGATATTTGCACAGAAATTCATTGTATTTAATATAATGATTTTAAGACCCATAATTCTCAGAAACAATTTGAAATAATCTTGCATTGCTTTTGTTGGCCAAAGATAAATAAGCTAATTAAGTGAAACTAAAAGGTGATGTTTAATGAAGTTAATTAAGGCATGAATAATATCAACCACCTTTTACATGATCATTTGTATTTTCCTGTGGTCTCTAAGTATACAATGATAGCAGTGAAGTTCAAAGGGCAAGAAGGTATGCCTGGGACAGGTTGTAGGTCATTTTATTAGCTTTGTTCCCCTACTATTCCTAAGGCACTTAAAATGTACAAAGATAACATATATAGACTTGAGGGCAGGGGGTTTGGGTTCAGACACTTAACATGAGATGCCTACATCTCATCTTGGTCTTCAAGGATGTGGAAAGGCTTTGAGGAAATTCCGTAGTGTAAACTGGATGGTGTGGTATTCAGAAATAACAGAGAATTTTCCTGCTAAGGAAAATTGGATCTCCAGATATTGAGATAATTTGGAGATGTGACTGGGAAATCTTTTGGATAATCTCTGAGGAATCACGAAAGAGAACAGAGACATAAGAGATGGGGAAAATGGAATTATAATTCTCAAAAAGAGAAAGAAGGCAAATTCTATAAACTAGATTTAGTGAGCTGGTATTGATTCTTGGTGAGAATCTTAAAGAATACTGGGAGATGGTATCTGAGATCTTAGGGAATCGCCCTGGGCGGGTGGGTGGGGGGTGCTGGGAGGGGAGTGGTGGGAAGAAAGGGAATCAGTGAGCATGAAGAACCAGCACAGGGTCACTAAAAACACATTGTGTCAGAATGTTTTCATCTTTTCTGAGAGTCTTATTCGGCTGGCAAGCTTATAAATGAGATTGATACAAGGTGTCTACATTCCAGGAAGGAACCTGACATATTCACTCTAGTACTCTTGCCATAAAGAGAAGCAGGGTATGGTTTTCTGTTTTTAGGTCATAAACCACAGAAACAAATTCTAAGTAGTTTAAGAAAATAGGGATTTTATCCAAGGAGGAGCTCTCCTGAAGGAGTAGACAGTAAGGTTTGGATGTTACAAATCAGAACCATATCTAAAAATCACAGAGCTGGTCTTGTGAGCTCATGACAGCTTGTCAACACTGGCATGAAACCACCATTCTCACTCTGACACCACTGACCATGGTGTCCCAAAAAGGATATGTCCCCACCTTCTGCCAGAATAGAATCCTTAAAGTCCCAGATTCTTTGCATCTTTAGCTCCTAGAACTGCTGAACTGCAGTTCAGCATGATGCCTCTGACTGGTGGAGCATATATTACATGCCTGAACTCCAGTTGCAAAGGAAGCTGAGAAAGCCAGGAGCTAACATTTTCCACCCTTCATCCCAGAAAGGTGGTCTCTGGCTTCTAAAAGACTCATAAGGTAGGTAATTGTGCCAAATAAGGGCTGAAGGATCTAGGGTAATTGGGTATGTTTGAAGGTTGAAATGGTTGAAGGACCATAGCTAAAGCTTGTTAATTAATCAGTCCTTTTTCATCTAAAAGAAGGTTTTTATTGGCATACCACAAGGCTTTGCATTTTTGTGCTACACAAGATTTTTTTTAATGAGTGGCTTGGCTGAAGCCAGAAAAGAAGCTTATTTTATTTGCAGGTGACACAAAGCTAGAGTGAAATGCTAATGCATGCAAGGGCAAAATCAGAATTGCAAAAGATCTCTAAAAGTCTGAACCAATCAGCCAGTATTACAAGACAAAGTCTATCAGTAGTTAATGGCAGGCTCTGTTTTAAGGTTTTAAAAATCTAGCTACTCGAATACGTAGTTGCTGCTAAGAAACAGGCCAAAGTTTAATATGGTTGCCAAGAAAGCTAATTAAACCCTAGGCTGCGTGAATAGATGCATAGTATTTAGAACAAAGCCTTCCTCACTCTGCACTAAATGGACCACAGCTGAGCACTGTGCCAAGCTATGAGCACCATCTTTTACCAGGAGCCAACAAATTGGAGGATGGTTGGGGGGAGCACCAGGATGGTGAGCAATCTCAGATCCCTGGGTATAGGAAGAATGGCAACAGAAACTCAAGGAGCTTGTCTGTAAAGAGAGGCCTTGAAGGGAGTGGCCACCAATTACTCAAAGAACTTGCACATGGAAGAGGGCTAAAATTTATCTCAAAGTGTGGGAAGAGGTGAAACTAAGACCAAAGTGCAAATTATAGGCAATATTTTATAAAAGCAAGATGACTTTCTACCTGAGTAATCCAAAGGTGGAAAAGCCTGTGTTGGGAGGCAGGAAGTTACCTGTCACTGGTGATGTTCAGGTAAGAGACTGGTCGCCAGCATTTAAAGGTGCTATTGAGGGCCTCAATCTATGCTTAGATCAAACGAACTTTCAACTTTTATCTTTAGTTTTAATATTAAAAAATCTACTAAAATAGAATAGACATAACATTTTGTTTTAGGACAACATAATGATTCAATATTTATATATATTGTGAGATGATCACCATAAGAAGTATAGTTAACATCCCTGACCATACATGATTATGAAATTTTTTTTCTTACGATGAGAAATTTTGAGATATACTCTTTTAGCAGTCTCTTCTCTGTATCTATGAGTTCATTTGTGTGTGTGTGTGTGTGTGTGTGTGTGTGTGTGTGTGTATCTGTGTGTGTGTTTAAGATTCTACATATAAGTGAGATAATCAGTATTTGTCTTTCTCTGGCTTATTTCACTTAGCATAATGCCCTCAAGTTTCATTTATGTTGTCACAAATGGCAGGACTTCCTTCTTTTTTACAGTTAAATAATATTCCACTATATATACAACAATTTCCTTATTGATTCATCCAACAATGGATACTTAGATTGTTTCCACATCTTAGCTACTGTAAATAATGCTGCAATAAACATGGAGGTTAGATAGATTTTAATGTTAGCATTTTGGGTTTTTAAAATAAATACCCAGAAGTGTAACTTCTAGATCATATGGTAGTTGTATTTTAGATTGAGGAAACTTCATACTGTTTTCCATAGTGGCAGTACTAATTCACAATTCCACCAGCAGTGCACAAGGATTCCCTTTTCTCTATATCGATGCCAGCATTTGTTATGTCTTTTTGATAATAGCCATTCTAACAGGTATGGCATGATAAATCATTGTTTTGGTTGATTTGTATTTCCCCAATGATCAGTGATATTGTGTGTATTTTCACATATCTGTTGGCCATCTGTGTACCTTCTTTGGAAAAAATGTCTATTCTGATCCTCTCTCCTTTTTGTTTTCAATCAAAGGATAGTTGACACACAATGTTAAATTAGTTTCAGGTGTACAGCACGGTAATTCCACAGGTCTGTACATTGTGCTACGCTCACCACAAATATAGCTACCATCTGTCACCATAGAACCCTATTACAGTACCACTGACTATATTCATCCCCTTGACTGATTTCAAAACTGAAAGCTTGTACTTCCCATGCCCCTCATCCTTTTTTCCCAACCCCCCACCTCCTCCTCTCTGGCAATCAACCATTTGTTCTCTGTATTTATGGGTCTATTTCTGCTTTTTTTGTTTGGTCATTTGTTTTGTTTTTTTTTTAGATTCCACATACAAGTGAAATCATATGGTAGTTGTCTTTCTCTGACTTATTTTAGTTAGCATAATATCCTCTATGTCCATCCATGTTGTCACCAATGACGAGATTCCATTTTTATGGCTTAGTAATATTCCACTGTATATAAAATATCATATCGTCTTTCTCCATTCATCTATTTTTTAAGAGGGGAAAAGGTAGGGAAAGAATCTTAAGCAGGTCCCATGCCCAGCATGGAGCCCAGTCCTGTGTTTAATCTCACCACCCTGAGCTCATGACCTGAGTCAAAATCAGGAGTCAGACTCTTAACTGACTGAGTCACCCAGACACCCCTATCCATTCATCTATTGAAGGACACTTGGGTTGTTTTTAAATCTTGGCTATTATAAATAATGCTGCAATAAACAAAGGGGTGTATATTATCTTTTTGAATTAGTGTTTTTGTTTTCTTTGGATAAATACTCAGTAGTGGAATTGCTAGATTATGTGATAATTCTATTTTTAACTTCTTGAGGAAACCCCATGTTATTTCCTGAAGTGGTTATACTAATTTGCATTCCCACCAACAGTGCAAGAGCTCCTTTTCCCCCACATCCTCACCCACACTTTTTATTTCTTGTGTTTTTTTTTTATTTTAGCCATTCTGACAGATGTAAAGTGATATCTTATTGTGCTTTTGATTTGTATTTCCTTCATGATGAGTGATATTGAGCATCTTTTCATGTGTCTGTTGGTCATCTGTATGTCTCTTTTGGAAAAATATCTATTCAGGTCCTCTGTCCATTTTTTTTCTAAGTTTATTTGTTTATTTGGTAATCTCTACACCCAATGTGGGTCTCAAACTCATGAACCTGAGATCTAGAGTCACATGCTTTTCTGACTGAGCCAGCCTGGCGCTCCTCCTCTGCCCGATTTTTAACTGGATGATTTATTGTTCTGGTGTTGAATTGTATACATTCTTTATATACTTTGGATATTAACCCTTTATCAGATCTATCATTTGCAAATATTTTCTCCTATTCAGTGGGTTGCTTTTTTGTTTAGCTGATGGTTTCTTCACTGTGAAAAAGCTTTTTATTTTGATGTAGTTCCAATAGTTTATTTTTGCTTTTGTTTCCTTTGCCTGAGGAGACTTATCTAGCAAAATTTTGCCAAGGTTGATGTCAGAGAGTTTACAGCCTATGTTTTTTCCTAGTTTCAAGTCTTACATTTAGGTCTTTAATCCCTTTTGAGTTTATTTTTGTGTATGGTGTGAGAAAGTGGTCCAGTTTTACTCTTTGCATGTAGCTGTCCAGTTTTCCAAGCACCATTTATTGAAGAGACTGTCTTTCCCTTTTGTATATTCTTGCCTCCTTTGGCATAGATTTACTGGCCATAGATGCATGCATTCATTTCTGGGATCTCTATTCTGTTCCATTGGTCTATATGTGTTTTTGTGTCAGTACCATATTTGATTATTATGGCTTTGTAGTATACCTTGAAATCTGGGATTGTGATACCTCTAGCTTTGTTCTTCTTTCTGAAAATTGCTTTGCCTATTTGGGGTCTTCTGTAGCTCCATAAAAATTTTAGGATTATTTGTTCTAGTTCTGTGAAAAATACTGGTGGTATTTTGGTAGGGATTGCTTGACTCTATCAATTGCTTTGCATAGTGTAGATATTTTAAAAATATTAATTCTTCCAATCTATGAGCATGGAATATCTTTCCATTTTATTTGTATCATCTTCAGTTTCTTTCATCAATGCCTTATATTTATTAGAGTATAGCTCTTTTACCTCCTTGGTTAGATTTATTCATAGGTAGTTTCTTCTTTTTGGAGCAGTCGTAAATGAAATTGTTTGCTTAATTTCTGTTTCTTAATTTTTCTCCTCTGCTCATTTTTTAATTGGATTTTGTTTTTTGCTCTTGAGTTATGTGAATTATCTATATATTTTAGATATTAACCTCTTATCCAAGATATGATTTGCGAATATCTTCTCCTTTTCAGTAGGTTGTCTTTTCATTTTGTTGAAGGTTTCCTTTGCTGTGCAGAAGCTTTTTAGTTTGATATAGTCCCACTTGTTTAATTTTGCCTAGACTTGAAGATTCTATTGTTTATAAAAATATAAGGCATTACAAAAGTAATATAACAAATTCTAATGTATGTGTGAGCATTTTATAAGATTTTTCAGTGTAAAAAGTGCATAAAGATGCTTTGTGGATGACCTGACAGAGAGTTCTTCAGAATGACATAGGAAGCTTCAAAGGCAGAGAGGAGAAATGCTGCATGGTAGGGCTCATTAATGGACAATGGCAAATATCTTCCTGGGCTCGTTTGGTTTGGGCTTTGTGCACATGGGCCACAATAACATAAATCGCCAGGAATTCATTTCCTCTTTTAAGGAAGGTTTCAGAACAGTGCCGAGACTGCAGTCCCAGAGAGCTACCTGTTTTCCCACACAAGCCAAAAAGCTATTCCTGGAGGACAATCAAAGCAGACAACCAGTAATCTCTGATTTTGTTGCCATTGAATACTTGGGCTGCACCCCATTCATAATGGAACTCAACAAATATCCTTATTTTATCTATAGGGCTTGTATTGCTTTTATTTCAGTTACTCATGAATCATTACAGGCCTGTGGGCCCTAGCTTCCTTGTACAGAAGGGGTGGGGATTGAGTGAAATTACTTCAGACAAAGCAAACAAGAACATTTATTTAGCTCCAGGGCACTTGGGAGAACAACAGCCTGAGCCTCTCATCCACATATCAGGAGAGAAAAAATTCAGAAGCTTAACAAAGGGAAATATAGTAGTCATACTTGTCGAACACCTGGTAAATTGCACCCAGCTAGATGGGAGTGGTGTCTGTGAGGTATTCCTAATCACTGTGGATACCACTTAAAGAGAAAAGTTGTAGCAAGTGTTTACATTATAATTTTCTGTTTCCAAGATAATAGGTTAAAGGGGGGAGAAAAAGTAGACACTGTATTACTTACATTTTTAGATTAGGACATCATGGTGGTAATTATGATTGTTCAGATGACACTGGGGCTACTCATGTTCATGTCTTTGTGACCTACATAAGTGACCAGTTGTTTCTGTCTCTCAAATACTTTCCCAAATTAGATTTCTGGAAGCTCATAGGAGTGCTTTGATAGTAGTAGATTTCTGGAAGTTCAAAGTATTCTTGTATGTCTGGTTCAGGTCCTTTTAATCACACCCCAAAATGTAGGCAACTTCTCAGCTTACAAGGCTGTCTTTGTGATTGGAACATTTGGGGGGCATAGAGAGGGAGGGCAGGGATTTCAAACGTGTATAGTGGGTTTCAAATTTATAGTGGTATCTCAGATGTGCAAAAACAAAACCTTATTTCTCTGTAACTGCACTCAATTTGCTTATGAGGAAGTGGAAAACTCAGTCTTGGCACTTTAGGATAATTGACCCCATTCTGGCTTAAAAGCCTCTTTTGGGTAATTCCTCAGTTAATTCAGGATTTTAACTCCAGCAGGGCAAAATATTTTCCCTTATCCTCTTCTCCTGGATAAGTCCTGGGTCTGAGTTCCTCACTTTCTGTTCTCTGGCCCCAGTTGCCCTCCTTGGACACATCTTGCTACCTTGGTCATCAGTGTCCGCCTTGGTCCCTGTTGACTGTACCACTGACCCACCTCATCCTATTTGTCAGGCAGCACGTGGTGGCTGCTCCCTACTCTAAGTGGCTGGTGCTGCTCTCACCAACTCTCCATTTTCTGCTGCCTTCCTCACTCCTCCCAAATAACTATGTGCTCCTTTCTTGCTTTCCCCACACAGAAAAGAAATAGGGAGACTCAAGATGAGATAGTTGTTTGAGGCCTGCCATCAGTGTGAGTCTGCCCTGCTGACCTTTTCCTCCCCACCCCTGCCACAGTATGCACTGTTGCATAAGTCTCTCTCTCCTCTCCCCAACTGTCTAGGCTCTGTCCCTATCCCTCTGTCTTGAGTCAGGAAATATTTTTATTGCTTTTGTGTGTGTGTGTGTGTGTGTGTGTGTGTGTGTGTGTGTTTATGTGTATGTGATGGAGAAGATGGAGAAACAACCTTACAGGTAACACCTGTAAACTCTATGCACTGGTCCCCCAAGCTTTTACTGTTATCTTCAAGATGAGACCTTTTGGAATTCAAAATAAGACCACCTGTCCCTCACAAGGACTAGCTCTTTCAAGTTTCTTCAACTTCAGATGTTGTGGATTATAAATCCACTCAGCACCTCCACTGACTGCTTTGTTCTGGCTGTTTCCACTTTTTTCCTTAAGTCATGAATGCCATTGAATCAATGGGTGGAAGACCAATAATTTGGGGAAGGAAAAGAACCTCAATTTAAATTTTTAAAATATTATTTTAATCTTTGAAAACCCATATACTCCCATTTCCCATTTCAAATCAGTGAAGATCAAAATATGTGAATAAAAGTCAAGATGACATCTAATTTTTTTTTTCCACTCCTGATGTAGCTTGAGGAAGGAAAGGATGGTGTTCCCTAGTATTAGCTCAAAGTAACTCACCAAGTTTGTCAGGATTTCTCGTTCAAACCATCCCCCCCCCCCACACACACACACAAAAGCCACCTGTAGGTCACATTACCTTCATTAGTGGAGGCTTGTACCATCTGGATTCCTGTTTTCATCTATAAAGAACTGATTGACTTTTAAATGAGCACTGTGGTCATGATTTGTTCTGTAGCTTATTGTAGACTTTGTTTTAGAGGAAAACTAAGTTTTTGTTCTTTAAGTCTGCCTTGGACCAGTTCTATGTTGCTTTGATGTATGTTTTGCAAATTTCTCTTGTAGAAAAGATGGTACCTTGCAGGGCCACGACCAGTGATTACTGGGGTAGCTGTTCCACTTCCCTGGACCTTCCGTGGAGCTGTTGCTGATAATCCAGGCATCACCAGCCCTCACCTCACTTCCAAAGATCATCTTCTCCTCCTCCTCTACACCTAGTCCATCCCTAGTTTCCTGGATCTTGTGTTGGTGGGCATCTCAGCAGAGTTGTTGAGCTTTTGATGAATGACCCTAATGGTAGGTGGAGAAAGTGGTCAACAGGCAGCAGTATGGGACCCAGAGAAATGTATGAGTTTGTTATAGCTGAGGCTGAGCTTGTTGGCCATGCAGGTAGAGAATTAAAGAAAAGCTGAGGAGGAAATGATTTAACATTAGCATTTAACACAGTGAACATTTAGAGTATACCACTTCCAACATTTTATCCAACAGTTTTCTACATGCCATGGAGGATAGAGGAGAATCCTGGTTATGTGAAAATTCTGTATACAAAATTAGTTGTGGGATGCCTGGGTGGCTCAGTTGGTTAAGCAGCTGCCTTCGGCTCAGGTCATGATCCCAGCGTCCTGGGATCGAGTCCCACATCGGGCTCCTTGCTTGGCAGGGAGCCTGCTTCTCCCTCTGCCTCTGCCTGCCACTCTGTTTGCCTGTGCTCGCTCTCACTCTCTCTCTCTAACAAATAAATAAATAAATCTTTAAAAAAAAAAATTAGTTGTGACATAATGAATAAAGAAATCACAACAAATTACACATTTTAAAAAGTTAACAAGTAGTACAAAATCACAGAACCAGAAAAATAATACAATGTTTTTTATTAATTTTATACTTCTGTATATTTTCCTCTCTATATTCTTTGGCTATATATTCTCTGGCTATATATCCTCTGGTTACCTTTTTAAAGAAAATAATTTTATAATTTCATTTTCTCTAGAGAGAATGGAATCATTCAATCTTTCTTTTGCCATTGATTGAAATTTGTTTATTGATAATTTAAAGATATAGTTATAGATAATGTCTTTTAAAATTCTAGAGTTATATTAAATTTGGGATAACCTCTGTCAAGTTCCCTTTGTATATAGGCTGTGAAATCTGGAAGAGTTTTCCCAGACTGGCTTCTGGCTCCATGTGTTTCAAACTATGTTTAACATTCACAATCCACACACTTGTGGGTGCCAGAAGCCACAGAATACATATAAACTGTAATGCAAGTTCTGGCCCTCCATGTTCTTGTCATGATGCTGGGTGAGTTGGCACAATGGGTGGCAGTTTTCCTGGAAGCCATGCCTACAGCAGGATGACTAGCTGTAATTTTAACTATACACAGATATATCTGTGAACCAGATGACGGTATCCCACCAAATCCAACTAACTGTCCAACTAAGTGTATTTCACTAACTCAACTTTTCCTTAGCTGGATTCCCAAAATGTCCATGGCCACTTCTATGCCATCTAAAACAAGGGGGCAAAGGGTGGGATGCGAACAGTCTTAACCATCTGAGGTTAAAATATCTCACATCAGTACATTTATTAAAAAGCAGACAAACTGGCACTTGGGTGGCTCAGTGGGTTAAGCATCTACCTTCAGCTCAGGTCATGAGCCCAGGGTCTTGGGACTGAGCCCCACGTTGGACTCTGCTCAGTGGGGAGTCTGCTTCTCTCTCACCCTCTGCCCCTCCTCCCAGCTTATTCTCTCTCTCTCTCTCTCTCAAATAAATAAATAAAATCTCAAAAACAAACAAACAAAACAAACACATCGCTAGGGGGCCCTCCTAAGACATTGGAAGGAGCCTGTGTAGGTGAGGATTTGGGGGCTTCAATTTCATTTGTTTCACAGCATAGCCATGTCCGATGGGGTGGAGGATACTGAACAAAGACAGAAATCAGTTACTTGCTGAGAAGACCAGCACAAATGACCACAAAACCACAATGCCCAGTTCAGTAACTTGCTGACCATGTCATTTTGAAGGAGAGCTGAAGGGTAGGGGATAAATAAAGCACCAAGTGGCCCGTCAGAGAAAGGGTGGATGTCCTGCAGGGTCTTGAGTGTTCGCTTGCCCCAGGGTCCACCAGCGAAGTCCAAACATCCCCTCCCCAGTGTTTCCGGAGAGATTCAATCCATGCCTTGGCTGCATAAACTTTTTGGATAGTCAAGTGTTGTGACTTTTGCTATCACTCCGTTTTTCTTCTGTGCTGTTAGTGCTGCAAATGGCTGGTCAAACTTGGTGTTTTGAGACAGAGCTGTGGACAAAGGACATGCTACTATCCATCCAAAAGGCAGTGACTCTTCCATCCTGGTGTGCTGGCATTTGGTGAGGGAGCACATTGACTTAGAGACCACAAAGGCAGCATTTAGCTGAGGAATTACAGTTGTTCCCCATTAGGGTATATTTGATTCTGCTTGGAAAAGTTAATGTGTTTCATGGTTGCTACCAGAAAAGGAC
>ML105160.1:13638-36232 GCA_003697995.1 Taxidea taxus jeffersonii | reverse complement strand
CAAACTCTGGGAGATGTTGGTTCAACAATGACTGTCTTATGTAACAGAGACATTCATTTTATGACCACCTTGGGAACTACTAAGGAACATAATAAGAAATACATAGAACTGGTTGTGGGTCTGCCCTTTCTTCCTTTGATTCAGAAAGGAAAAGATAAGGCCACACGGCCAGAGGGACCTCTTACTTAAGAAGTGTCTTTGTTTAATCACCAAGGCTGAGATGATGCCAACAGAGTCAGGATGGAACAGTGAACATGTGTGGTTCTTCAGCATTGCCTGTCCTATCACTGTCGTGTCTGTCTGGTGTGATCTGGACTGTTTTCTAAACACACTTCCTGTTCAGTGCTGCCAGAATTTTGCGGGTGATGCTTAAGTAATTATCTTTTTTCCTCACCTCTCTCTTTTCTCTGAATCGCTGCCAAAGCAACCAGAGTCACAGCATTTTAGAGCTGGGAGCTCAGGGAGAGAGGTTTGGATCCTGATGAGCCAAGCATGGGAAAGAGACTTTTAAAAATTTGAGCAACCCTCAGTTGTTGATCCTACACATTTACTTAATATTAGCTGGTGTTGGCAGAGGTTTATATTGAAAAGACTGCAACTTTTTGTGCCCCATATAAGCAAGATAAAACTCGAGGAAAGGAGTGTTGGTTTAATTTAGAAAGGTTCTGGTTTTTATTTGATGCTAAACAAATCATGCAGTTTACAAGTCCTGTGACACCCAAAGATTTAACCAGCATTTTTTAATATGCTATAAGAGGATCTATGAAAGATAGATGTCAAGATGGTGCTTTGAAAATATTAAAAATCTGTAAATAATAATCCTTGAGTATTTCACCTGTGGTTGCTTCTTTGTATTGTTTTGTTCTAATATTAATTTTGATCTGACTTCCCTTGTTTTGTCCTTCAAATGCTGTTTGCCAAAACATATTTTGGGGATGAGAGGCAATTTGGATGGTCAAGCTGAATTGGGTTATTCCCCAATCTGTCACCTTTGGTTTTTCACTCTAGCATTTGTATATATGGCCTAATAAGCCTCATCCCATATCAGTAATGATGAGATTAAGTATTTTTCAACCTGAAAGCCCAAGATTTTAAATGCTTTGATTTAGCTAGTAGAACACATCTCTCAAATTTACCACTGGGCTCGGTGAACTGGGTACTGCCAGAGGTATATTCACCCTCCCTCTACTCAGGAAGACTCTGGAATTTCTCAGAAGGCCTTCATTTCCTTTTCTGCCAAACATATACCCAGGCCTGACCTGGGCTCTCTTCCTATACCCTGCCTTTCAAACTAAGAAGCAGCAACACCACTGAGATTATTTCTGTTGTCTTGACAATCAGTAGAGGTGTGTAGAGTTGATTTTGTGTTCTAATGACCCCAACCACAGCAGTGATGAGATTCCCAATCATTCTGCCTGCTACGGTGGTCACAAAGGCGGCCATAGGGAGAAAAGAGAACCTATGTGTTTTGTTTTGTTTTTTTAAAGATTTTATTTATTTATTTGACAGACAGATCACAAGTAGGCAGAGAGAGAGAGGAAGGGAAGCAGGCTCCCATTGAGCAGAGAGCCCGATGTGGGGCTCGATCCCAGGACCCTGGGATCATGACCTGAGCCGAAGGCAGAGGCTTTAACCCACTGAGCCACCCAGGCACCCCAAGAGAAGCTATGTGTTCTTATAAATTGTCCAGGAAGAAAAATATAGGGAAAGAGTAGTAAATATGAGCCATTGGAAAAATGGAGATGTATTGGTGATTTTCTAGGTTTCCTCAATTGGAAAGAGAACTTAGTGGTGACCTTCAAAGCTCCAGACCCTAGGAGGCATTGTTACTCCAAAGGTCCCAGGAAGCTAAAAATGAGGAATATAGGTAGTATGACTTTTAGAATCTTTGATCAACTCATCTCCCACAGTAAAATTTGAGACTCAAATGCTATGATGGAAATGAAGCAGACTTTAGGAAGTCTGGTTTCGGGGGTGCTCCAAGAGCTGAATGTTAAATTTTATTTGTTCCAGAAAGTCCTGGCAACTTGGTACAGCAAATTTGATCAGCACCATGCGCCCGACCTGTCTCAGTAATGGTGTCGTGCATGTGACAAGGACTGCAAAGCAGCCTGTGTTCGTGGGGAAAAAGACAGGCACAGGAAGGAAAAGCTGAGAACACTGAAACTGTTCCTAATTGTGCAGTGAGAAAGGAGGCTACTGCCTGGCAGAGTGGTGTGTTGGCTGGAAGAGGGGAGTGATCAGCAGGGCTGGCAGGAAGAGCGTAGACTTGTGTGAGCGAGAGAAGAGGCAGCAATCTAGAGGCCCGTCAGATCACAGAGACTTGAGAGAGAAGGAATGCATCTCCCCTTTTCCCTCCAGGGGCTGGGTGGGAGGCCCAGAGGAACTTTCACAAGAACTGTGGGAAAGGCTTCTCTCCTCCAGAGGGGACAATCTGTGAACTAGATGCTAATTGTTTTCAAAGGCTTGAAAGTCAGAGATAGGTTTGCTTCAGTTTGTTGAAAGACACTTTATTGAGAGGATTTCCATTTAGGTTCTGACTTGAACCTTGATTCCTTCTCCTTGCAGAAGTCTAAAGCTCACAGCTTGTCACCTGGACCACATGTCTTTCAAGTGGGATTACCAGCATATTTGGTCTGAAAGCTGATTCACCGGAATATGCAGTCACCACATTGGGCCTACTATGTGGTCGGTGTGGCTGATGTTATCAGACAACAGTGTTTCTCATGTAGGCCTGACTGAAAGAAGCAGCTGAGGTCAGAGGAGATGTTTGTAAGCTTTGGGAAATGCTAAATTTTCCAAAGCATACGCCTTAGATAGACTGTCTTGATCTGGCAGATGGAGGCTCTTGCTGACTTCAGAGGAAGGGAGCCAAAAGCTGGAAATCTTTGAGGACTTGAAGGAATTGTCACTGGGAGCTCTTTCCCCACCCTCTTCAGGTCACGCAGTCTCACACACAGCCCTGGGAGAAGACTAATGGCCCCTATAACTCATAGCATGCTTTGATATGTTTACTCAGAAAGGCACCATGGCATCAAGCGACATAGTGACACTGCCCAAGCCAGAGCTTAGGGGCACAATGAGGGGGTACATATAAAGGAAGTTTCTCTCTCGCTGTGCTTGGGTTACAAGTAATTGTCAACATGGGAGCATGTTGACTTCTAACTGTTTTGTCGGTGGTGGATTTTTGACTCCCCAAGCTGGTTGCTGACCTTAAGAGGATTATTAATAGACATTGTGGGACCTACAGCCTGAGAATAGAAATACTACCTCCCTCTCTATCCCATGACCTCTAACAGCCTGGTCACCACAATGGCCTTTTGTTCCTGGAGGGGATAGAAATTTTGGAAAGTGGGGGGTCACGCTATTGCTTCTGTAGGTCATCTTCCCAGGCTGGCCTTAGCCTCAGATTTTCAGGCTTCTGCTCTGTTTTGCATATCTGTTTCTTGAAGTTTTTTTTTAATTATGAACTACAGTGTTTCAAGCATATAGAAGAGTGCCCAAAGTAATATAATAGACATCTGAGTATCCACTCCAGATTTAACAAATAACATTTTACCCCATTTGTATCAGACTTTTTAAAAAAAATTGCAGTGAATTAAAACCCCAAATATCTATTTTTAGTAGATAGAAAAGCATAAACAAGTTTAATTCTAGTAAGTTGCTGGCTATACTACACAGCAGCTGCCTTTGAGTCTTCAGATAATGGAAACTGCATTTGTGCACAGCACCAAAGTCCCAGTGATCTGCCCCAACCAGAAAGATTGCCAGTAAGTGTCTCAGTACTTGAGCAAATATTCTCAGAGTACATTGCATATCTTTCCCCACCCCAGCCAAATGCCAAGAACCCCCTGGCTCCAAAGGTTATAGGTATAAAAACAATGTATTCCAACCTACTCAGAGTTTTGCCCCATTTAAAAAGAAATGATTACTAAATATTTTCAGAAAATGAATGAACCCCTTGAGTAATGTTCAAAACTCTTGTGTGTTCACATTAGCCAAGCTCCTAGAAGGCTAAATTTTAATTAACCTACTATTATAGAGGCTAGAGTAAGGCTTTATAGAGAAACATCTCTCCTGAGTTCTAGTCCTGAATCTTCAGTCCAATTCATTTCTACCAGAATGTCCCAAGAACGTTTCAAACTTGAAATGTCTGAAGCCAAACTCATTCTCTTTCCACCTAATTATGTCCTCTTTCCAATATCTCCATTTTTTCCCCCAAGAAAGGAGCCACTGTTCTTCCAGTCACGTTCATACTAAGCCTTGCAGCCAGACTCAATTCCATGTCTCCTTTGTCTTTTTTTTTTCATTTTTAAAAAAGATTTTATTTATTTATTTGACAGAGAGACCACAAGTATGCAGGGCAGCAGGCAGAGAGAGAGAGGGGGAAGCAGGCTCCCTGCTGAGCAGAGAGCCCGGTTCGGGGCTCGAACCCAGGACCCTGATATCATGAGCTGAGCTGAAGGCAGAGGTTTTAACCCACTGAGCCACCCACACACCCCTCCTTTGTCTTTAACATCTGCTATTTTTCCTAAATATATCTCTCGCATGTATGTGTTTATTCCACTCCAAAGCCACTGCTGTTATTCCTTTCGGAATATTGTTCACCTTTATGGTTTGACTATTGCTGATGATTCTGCCTTTCCCCTTTTTCCTTTTAATCTATTATCAGTATCAGATGAATCTTCTGAAGAACCATTTTGTGCCATTCTGCTCAAATTAATTCAGTGATTCCTATAGCTTAGCAAAGATCCGTTTTTTTTAAATCCATCACCTTCAGTGTTTTTCGTAATCTTTTCTATACCACCTTTCTATATGTATCCCATATCATACCTCACTGAAACCTCTGCCTCAGGCATCCAGTACTACTTGGCCTCTCTGACTTGCTGGGTTTTGTTTAATTGTTTTCTATACCTGAATTCCCCCCACCTTCATTAAACAAACCAATCTACATCCATCTCCTACTATGAACCAGATCATGTGGAGGTCAAAGTACAGCAATGAACAAGATAGAAACAAACCCTGCCTGTGAAGACCCTATAACCTACTGGAGAAAACAAAAGGATAAATAGGCAACTGGTATGCCAGGCTACATAGAAGATACTGTGAAAAAGGAAGACAAGGACCCCAGTCCCAGGCATGGGGATTCATAGCAGGCTTTCCAGAGAAAGAGACACACAAATTATGATTCATTCTTGATGATGATTGACTAGGTGAAGAAGAGGGAAGATGATGAGGGAAGGAACACTTCAGGAGAGGGAATCACTCTGCTAACCTCCTACCCAGCTTAAATGCCTTCTTGACAAGATAAGTGATATACTGTGAGAGCACTGATTCAAAGCTACACACACTCAAATTCTAACTCTGACTCTGCTACATACTAGTTATATAAGTGACTTTGCTTAACTTACTCAAGAGTAATTTAATTTTACTAAGCATCAGTCTTCTAATCTGCAAAAATACTAACTCTTACATCAAGAGTTCAGTCATTCTATAAATATTTCTTAAGCATAAGAGGAATTTTTTTGGTGATATGGTACTTACATTCTAGTAGGAAAAGTAGACAGTAAATAAAAATAAATATGTAAATTATGCAGTATATTAGAGGGTGATGAATTTTATGGAGAAAATAAGAAAGATTATGGGGGATTCTAATTTTATTTACTCATTCATTTATTTTTTAACACATTCATTTATTTATACAAATAGTATTGAAAGCCCACCACATGGCAGGCACTAGGAATATAATAGAGAGCAACAGACAAAAATCCCTGCCTTTATGGAATTTATATTCTGGCAAGGGAGAGAGTCAAGAAACAAGATAAAAATAGGAAAACATGGAGATGTTGGTGGAAAGCAGGAAGAATGGATGAGAAAAAAAATGAGTAGAGGATTCAAATATTAGACAGGGAAGCCAGCTAAGAGAAAGCATGGTTGATTAAAGATGTGGAGGAAGTGAGGAAATAAGCTGTGTGAATAAATAGAGGAAGGGAATTCTAAGAACAGCAAGTACAAAGGCATCAAATTTGGACCATCTTTTTTTTTTTAAAGGTTGTATAATTGTAAAGCATAGGGCTTCATTCTTATACTTTATTTTTTATTTTTATTTATTTTTTTTTTATTTATTTTTATTTTTTTATTTTTTTATTTTTTTAAGATTTTATTTATTTATTTGACAGAGAGATCACAAGTAGGTAGAGAGGCAGGCAGAGAGAGAAGGGGAAGCAGGCTCCCTGCTGAGCAGAGAGCCCGATGCGGGGCTCGATCCCAGGACCCTGGGATCATTACCTGAGCTGAAGGCAGAGGCTTTAACCCACTGAGCCACCCAGGCGCCCCTATTTTTTATTTTTTATTAATTATTTTTATTAACATATAATGTATTATTTTCCCCAGGGGTACAGGTTTGTGAATCGTCAGGCTTATACTTCACAGCACTCACCATAGCACATATCCTCCCCAGTGTCCACAACCAACACCCTCACTACACACCCCCTCTTCCCAGCAGCCCTCAGTTTGTTTTGTGAGATTAAGAGTCTTTTATGGTTTTTCTCCCTCCCAATCCCATCTTGTTTCATTTTTTCCATCTCTACCTCCCAGCCCCCCTATTCTGCCTCTCAAATTCCTCATATCAGGGAGATCGTATGATAATTGTCTTTCTCTGATTGGCTTATTTCACTAAGCATAATACCCTCTAGTTCCATCCATGTCATTGCAAGTGGCAAGATTTCATTTCTTTTGATGACTGCATAGTATTCCATTGTGTATATATACCACCTCTTCTTTATCCATTCATCTGTTGTTGAACATCTAGGTTCTTTCTATAGTTTGGCTATTGTGGACATTGCTGCTATAAACATTCGGGTGCACGTGCCCCTTCAGATCACTGCATTTATATTTTCAGGGTAAATACCCAGTAGTGTGATTGCTGGGGTGTAGGGTAACTCTATTTTCAACTTTTGAGGAACCTCCATGCTGTTGTCCAGAGTGGCTGCACCAGCTTGCATTCCCACCAACAATGTAGGAGGGTTCCCTTTTCTCCGCATCCTCTCCAACATCTGTTGGTTCCTGACTTGTTAATTTTAGCCACTCTGACTGGTGTGAGGTGGTATCTCATTGTGGTTTTGATTTGTATTTCCCTGATGCCGAGTGATGCTGGGCACTTTTTCATGCGTCTCTTGGCCATCGGTGTGTCTTCTTAGCAGAAATGTCTGTTCATGTCCTCTGCCCATTTCTTGATTGGATTATTTGTTATTTGGGTGTTGAGTCTGCTAAGTTCTTTATAGATTTTGGATACTAGCCCTTTATCTGATATGTCGTTTGCAAATATCTTCTCCCATTCTGTCAGTTGTCTTTTGGTTTCGTTGACTGTTCCCTTTGCTGTGCAAAAGCTTTTGATCTTGATGAAGTCCCAATAGTTCATTTTTGCTCTTGCTTCCCTTGCCTTTGGCGATGTTTCTAGGAAAAAGTTGCTGCGGCTGAGGTCGAAGAGGCTGCGCCTGTGTTCTCCTCAAGGATTTTGATGGATTCCTGTCTCACATTGAGGTCTTTCATCCATTTTGAGTCCTTTTTTGTGTGTGGTATAAGGAAATGGTCCAGTTTCATTCTTCTGCATGTGGCTGTCCAATTTTTCCAACACCATTTGTTGAAGAGACTGTCTTTTTTCCATTGGACATTCTTTCCTGCTTTGTCAAAGATTAGTTGACCATAGAGTTGAGGGTCTGTTTCTGGGCTCTCTTCTGTTCCATTGATCTATGTGTCTGTTTTTGTGCCAGTACCATATTGTCTTGATGATGACAATAGAGCTTGAAATCTAGAATTGTGATTCCACCAACTTTGACTTTCTTTTTTAACATTCCTCTGGCTATTCAGGGTCTTTCTGGTTCCATATAAATTTTAGGATTATTTGATCCATCTATTTGAAAAAAATTGATGGTATTTTGATAGGGATTGCATTCAATGTGTAGATTGTTTCAGATAGCATAGACATTTTCACAATATTTGTTCTTCTAATCCATGAGCATGGAACGTTTTTCCATTTCTTTGTGTCTTCCTCAATTTCTTTCATGAGTACTTTATAGTTTTTTGAGTACATATTCTTTATCTCTTGTTTAGGTATATTCCTTGGTATCTTATGGTTTTGAGTGCAATTGTAAATGGAATTGACTCCTTAATTTCTCTTTCTTCTGTCTTGCTGTTGGTGTATAGAAATGCAACTGATTTCTGTGCATTGATTCTATATCCTGACACTGTACTGAATTCCTGTATGAGATTTAGCAGTTTTGGAGTGGAGTCTTTTGGGTTTTCCATATAAAGTAGCATGTCATCTGCAAAGAGTGAGAGTTTGACTTCTTCTTTACTGATTCAGATGCCTTTTATTTCTGTTTTCTGATTGCTGAGACTGGGACTTTTAGTACTATGTTGAATAGCAGTGGTGATAGTGGACAGCCCTGCCATGTTCCTGACCTTAGGGGAAAAGCTCTCAGTTTTTCCCCATTGAGAATGATATTCGCTGTGGGTTTTTCATAGATGGTTTTGATGATATTGAGATATTACCCTCTATCCCTATACTTCAAAGAGTTTTGATCAAGAAAGGATGCTGTACTTTGTCAAATGCTTTTTCAGCATCTGTTGAGAGTATCATATGGTTCTTTCTTTTATTAATGTATTGTATAACATTGATTGATTTGCAGATGTTGAACCAACCATGCATCTCAGGAATAAATCCCATTTGGTCGTGGTGAATAATCCTTTTAATGTACTGTTGTATCCTGTTGGCTAGTATTTTGGTGAGAATTTTCACATTTTCATCAAGGATATTGGTCTGTAGTTCTTTTTGGTGGGGTCTTTGTCTGGTTTGGGGATCAAGGCAATGCTGGCCTCATAAAATGAGTTTGGAAGTTTTCCTTCCATTTCTATTTTTTGGAACAATTTCAGGAGAATAGGTATTAATTCTTCTTTAAATGTTTGGTAGAATTCCCTTGGGAAGCTGTCTGGCTCTAGGCTCTGGTTTGTTGGGAGATTTTTGATGACTGCTTCAATCTCCTTACTGGTTATGGGTCTGTTCAGATTTTCTGTTTCTTCCTGGTTCAGTTTTGTTAGTTTATGTTTCTCTAGGAATGCATCCATTTCTTCTAGATTGTCAAATTTGCTGGTGTATAGTTGCTTATAATATGTTCTTACAATTGTTTATATTTCTTTGGTGTTGCTTATGATCTTTCCTCTTTCATTCATGAAATAAATAAAATCATTTATTAATGAGTCTGGCCAGGGGTTTATCAATCTTACTAATTCTTTCAAAGAACCAGCTCCTAGTTTCATTGATCAACTATTCTTTTGGTTTCTATTTCATTGATTTCTGCTCTGATCTTTATTATTTCTCTTCTCCTGCTGAGTTTAGGCTTTCTTTGCTGTTCTTTATCCAACTTCTTTAGGTGTAGGGTTAGGTTGTGTACTTGAGACCTTTCTTGTTTCTTGAGAAAGGCTTGCATCACTATATACTTTCCTCTCAGGACTACCTTTGCTGTGTCTCACAGATTTGGGACAGTTGTGTGTTCATTTTCATTTGTTTCCATGAATGTTTTCAATTCTTCTTTAATTTCCTCGTTGACACATTCATTATTTAGTAGGATGCTCTTTAGCCTCCATGTATTTGAGTTCTTCCCAACTTTCCTATCGTGACTGATTTCTAGCTTCAGAGTATTGTGGTCTGAAAATATGCAGGGAATGATCCCAATCTTTTAGTAACAGTTGAGACCTGAACTGTAACCCAGGATGTGATCTATTCTGGAGAATGTTCCATGTGCAATAGAAAAGAATGTGTATTCTGTTGCTTTGGGATGGAATTTCTGAATATATCTGTGATGTCCATCTGATCCAGTGTGTCATTTAAGGCCTTTATTTCCTTGTTGATCTTTTGCTTGGATGATCTGTCCATTTCAGTGAGGGGGGTGTTAAAGTTCCCTACTCTAATTGTATTATTATTGATGTGTTTCTTTGATTTTGTTATTAATTGGTTTATATAGTTGGCTGCTCCCATGTTAGGGGCATAGGTATTTAAAAATTGTTAGATCTTCTTGTTGGACAGACCCTTTGAGTATGATATAGTGTCCTTCCTCATCTCTTATTATAGTCTTTGGCTTAAAATCTAATTCATCTGATATAAGGATTGCCACCCCAGCTTTCTTTTGATGTCCATTAGCATGGTAAATTGTTTCCCACCCCCCTCACTTTAAATCTGGAGGTGTCTTTGGGTCTAAAATGAGTTTCTTGTAGGCAGTATATTGATGGGTTTTGGTTTTTTATCCATTCTGATACTCTGTGTCTTTGATTGGGGCATTTTAATTATCCTATTGACATTCAGTGTAACTATTGAAAATATGAATTTGGTGCCACTGTATTGCCTTAAGGGGACTGTTACTGTATACTGTCTCTGTTCCTTTCTGGTATACTACTTCTAGGCTCTCTCTTTGCTTAGTGGATCCCTTTCAATATTTCCTATAGGGCTAGTTTGATGTTTGCAAGTTTTAATTTTTGTTTGTCCTAAAAGCTTTTTATATCTCCTTCTATTTTCAATGATAGCCTAGCTGGATATAGTATTCTTGGCTGCATATTTTTCTCATTTAGTGCTCTGAATATATCATGCCAGTTCTTTCTGGCCTGCCAGGTCTCTGTGGATAAGTCTGCTGCTAATCTAATATTTCTACTATTGTATGTTACAGACACCTTGTCCCAAACTGCTTTCAGGATTTTCTCTTTGTCACTAAGACTTGTAAGTTTTACTATTAGATGATGGGGTGTGAACCTATTTTTATTGATTTTGAGAGGGATTCTCTGTGCCTCCTGGATTTTGATGCTTGTTCCCTTTGCCATATTAGGAAAATTCTCTACTATAATTTGCTCCAGTATACCCTCTTCCCCTACTATAATTTGCTCCAGTATACCTTCTGCCCCCTCTTTTTTTCTTCTTCTTCTTCTGGAATCCCAATTATTCTAATATTGTTTCATCTTATGGTATCACTTATCTCTCAAATTTTCCCTTTGTGGTCCAGCAGTTGTTTGTCTCTCTTTTGCTCAGCTTCTTTATTCTCTGTAATTTGGTCTTCTATATCACTAATTCTGTCTTCTGCCTTGTTTATCCTGCAATAAGAGCCTCCATTCTTTATTGCACCTCATTAATAGCTTTTTTATTTCAACTTGGTTAGATTTTAGTTCTTTTATTTCTCCAGACAGGGTTTCTCTAATATCTTCCATACCTTTCTCGAGCCCTGCTAGCACCTTGAGAATCGTTGTTCTGAACTCTAGTTCTGACATATTTAATTTTTTTGTGGTGAATTTTTCCGCCTTGTTATTTTATCCAGAGAAGAATATATGAATGAGAGAATAAAGTACTAAAAGTGTGGCAAAGACCCCAGAAAAATGTATGCTAACCAAATCTGAAGAGAGCCAAAACCAGGGGGAGAAGAAGGGGGGGGAACAAACAACATATATGTATGTGTGTGTGTGTGTGTATTTGTTTATTCACTAGCCTAATATATATTAGGCTGGTGAATAAAACAAAGCCACCCACTTGATTTTGGGTGTATTTTGGTCTCTTAGAAGAAACTACCTCCCAAAATTTTTAAAGAAAGAAAACTTATAGACATACAAAAATAAGGGTAAACACGATGAAGGGATGGAATATGACCGTAAAGATGAAAATTTTAAAAAAATTCTAAAAAAGGAATTGATAAGTTGGTTGGAAAAAGAAAGGAAAAAAACCAGAAGGGAATGTGCTCAGGCTAGAGACTAAAACAAAGCCATGTGCTAGATTAGGATATATTTTGATTTATTAGAGGAAATTGTATCCCAAATTTTTTTTAGAAAAAAAGAACTTATATGTATACAAAAAATAAGGTTAAATACAATGAGGGCATAAAATATGAGTGTAACAATGAAGGTTTAAAAAGATTTTTTTTAGAAAGGTATTGTTAAGACAGACTTGTTAAAAAATGTTAAAAGAGGATAGAGGAAAAGCTAAAAAGTAGAATAAGAAAAAAACATAAAATTAAAAAATTTAACTTTGCAAGACTAAAGGATCACTGGGAGAAAGCCATGAATTCTATGTGTTGCTTTCTGCTAGCTCTGGAGTTCCACTGTTCTCCTTGATCAGTGAGCTTGGTCTTGGCTGGATGTTCTTGCTGATCTTCTGCAGGAGGGGCCCGTTGAAGTGATCCTCAAATGTCTTTGCCTGAGGCGGAATTCCACCACCCCTGCCAGGGGCCAGGCTAAGGAATCTGTTCGGGTTCACTCTCAGAGCTTTTGCTCCCTGAATGCTTTCCATACTGCTTTGGAGGAAGGGAATGAAAATGGTGGCCTCCCAATCTCCAGCCTGAAGGAGCCAAGATCTTGGGGCCCCACTCCTCAGTGTGCCCTCGAGATAAGCAGTCAATCACTCCTGTCTCCTTGGTCTCCGGCTGCACTCCGAGCTCACCCAGCCTGTGACCAACTGTTTCTATCTCTGGTGAAGGACGCTGTTTGGAGTCTCCAAACCCAGCAGATTCCTGCTGTGTTGCTCCTCTCAGAGGAGGAAGGTGAGTCTCCCCGGATCTGCCACTTCTGCCGTCCCTGCTCAAAGAGCAGTGGTCTGACTGTGCCTTGGGTCACAGTTTAATGTAACCCTGATCTGAAAGCTCACCCTTTGACTCTGTTTCTATTGTCAGCTTCACCGCTCTGATACCTGGCAGCTCTGCCACACTCAGACAACCCTGATCTTTCTGTGACCCCGTGGGACTTGAGACCACACTGTCCCCGCAAGGGCTTCAGCCCCACTTAGCCCCTGGAGCGATGTACCTCAGTGGAGAAGACTTCTAAAAGTTCTGATTTTGTGCTCCACTGCTTGCTAGGAGCTGGCCCCTCCCCCCCACAGTCTGTCTTCCCATCACTTCGGATTCACTTGTCCACACATCCTACCTTTCAGAAAGTAGTTGATTTTCTGTTCCTAGAATTGCTGCTCTTCTTCTCCTCTATCTCCTGTTGAGTTTGTAGGTGTTCGAAATGGTTTGATACCTACCTAGCTAAACTCTTGGGATCTGATGTCATTTCAGTTTGCTACTCCCTCCGCCATCTTGCCTCTCTAAGTAGGACCATCTTAATATGAGTGAAAGGAGTGAGTGAGGAGGAGAGCAGGAAAACAGGTAGATAGGTAAGGGTGGTAAGGCAGGTCAAGACCTTGTGGGTTATAATGAGGACTTTGGCTTTCATTAGTGTGACATGGAAAGCCAGATTCGAACAGAGAAGTGATTTTGTCAGACTTACATTTTTTTTTTTAATTTATACTTTTTAATTTTTTTCTTAACATATAATGTATTATTAGCCCCAGGGGTACAGGTCTATGAATCACCAGGTTTACGTACTTCGCAGCACTCACCATAGCACATACCTTCCCCAATGTCCTTAACCCCACCACCCACTCCCTACCCCCCTCCCCCTGGCAACCCTTAGTTTGTTTTGTGAGATAAAGAGTCTCTTATGGTTTGTCTCCCTCCCGATCCCATCTTGTTTCATTTATTCTTTTCCTACCCCCCAGACCCCCCACGTTGCCTCTTAACTTCCTCATGTCAGGGAGATCATATGATAATTGTCTTTCTCTGATTGACTTATTTCGCTAAGCGTAATACCCTCTAGTTCCATCCACATCGCAAATGGAAAGATTTCATTTCTTTTGATGGCTGCATAGTATTGTCTGACTTATATTTTAACAGGATCACTCTGACTGCTATGCTAAGAATAGTGTGAGGGGGGCTAGGACAGAAGCTAGGAGAGCAGTTGGGAAGCTACTATAAGAATTCAGACAAAGGGTAACAGTGGTTTGGGTGAGAGTGATGTGGGGAAAAGCAGTAAGGTTCTGGATATAGTTTAAAGGCAGAACAGAACCAATAGTACTTGTGATGCATTAGATATGCAGTACAATAGAAGTAAACTGATTCCATTTTTGGGTCAGCTGCTGAAAGAATGGAATTGCTCTTTATTGAGGAGGAGAAGAGCCTGGGAGGACCGGGTTGGGGGAAATATTAGGACTTAATGTTTAGATGGGTTGAGCTTGATTTAGAATGATCTAAGAAGGAGGGTTCACTGAAAAGGAGTTAGTTCAGTAAGGACTTGGAGGAGATGAGGAAAGAAAACTTGGGAAGACTTAATAAGAGGATGTTTGTGAGAGTACCTGGCACAGTGCAGTGTGAGGCAAGCTCAGGCCCCATTAGTTCCATTTTGTCATCTTTAAAGATATTCTTATGCTGCAGGGAGCATGACTGATGTTATTCATCATTACATCTTCCCTCTAGTGGGTAGACTGTACCTTGTCCATTATAGTTGTTAAACAATATTCACTGAAGGCAAGAGAGAAAGGAATAAGCTATAATCAGTAAAAGGACTGTTCCACCTGTCTACCCTTCCTTCTCCCCTTCCAAGGAAGAGATCCTGGCCAAGCTGTTTTGAGTTTGGGGGAGGGAAACTGGAGGTTTCTATTCCCTATGTTATGGTTAACACAGTGTGGTGGTTCTCCAAGTGTGGCACCGCCTGCAGCAGAATCAGCAGGGATGGTGGTAAAATATGAATTCCTGGACCCTTTCCCAGACTTTCTCAATGTGAATTTCTAAGGGAGAATCTTGGATCTCTCTGTTACAGACTCATCGAGTGTTTCTTCAGAAACTAAAATTTAAGAACTACTGACACTAAAGAAGATGACCGCTCATTGACATTTTTCCTTGGAGGCAGGTAATTTCTAGGCATGATGTGGTGAATTACAACCACTCCGCAATTTTATGATAATGTGTGCTCATCGCCTAATCAGACTGCTCCAGCTGAGTTAGAACCTGGCTGGCTCAGATCCCCACTTGCATTGTCAGGTGATTGCTTCAGCAAAAGAGGTCTTTTGCCAAATAGTTCACAGTCAAACTTTGCAACTTAAGGAGAGAAGTATGAGGGAACACATAAATGTCAAGTTTCTTATTATTCCAGGAGTTTTCAAACAATGAATATGATTCCATCCCACTTTCTCAGGAAATAGGATAACACATCTATTTCACTCTTAACTATAATGAAGTAGTTTCTTCATATAGCTCAGTGCGTCTCTGCACATAGTGACTTTTGGCATCATGTTTAGCAAGCCTTTATGGGCCAACTTCTGCTGCTATTAAAATGAGGGCAAAGTCAGTATTGCTCATTGCTCCCTCTTCAGTGTTTCCAAGAATGCCTGGTGCACAGTAGTCACTCAATAAATATCTGTGGGTGGATGAATAGATCCATTCCACTTCCTGAAGTGAAGAGGTAAATTTACATACATTTCTGTATGTGGAATATCCTTGTTTCCTGTAGTTTACATCCACAGACCTCCTCCCCCCAGTTATTACCCCCTATACAAATCTGTGCAGTTTGCACTTAAGATATAACTTTCTGGAGACCCCATAAAAAATTGGCAGAAATTCTCGGGAAGGATGATATTATAATTGATCTTGTGAGGGATCCATGGAGGGATATATTTCACATTATTCACGTTTCCAGATGGGCTTTAGTCCCCAGGGCAGTCATTCCAGAATCTTTTCTCAGACTTAAGTTTACTCCAAGAAATATAAATAGTGATTTACAGCTTGATTGCTCCCACAAAAGGCTCCCCTGTTTTTGGTACAGAGTGGGAAGTAGGCCAGAGGAGAAGGCAGCTGGGAAGCAGGATGAGGGACTGGTGCCCATAGAGAGGGCATTGTGTGTGAGTGAGATGTTGGTCTACAGTGTCTCTCTGGAGGATGAAGACTTGGGGGACAGGGAATGAAAAAGATATGGAATTGTCTGAATGGCAAAACAGTTGATGAAGCTTTGAACAGCAATAAGCCTTGGATACTGGCATGCCAAGCTTAGTGTAGATGTGAATTCATTCTACCCTCCCACAAAAACAGTCTTCAGCTAGTTGGGGTGCTGTACTACTAAGGTTTAATATGAGTATTTCTTGGGGTTTTGCTAAGCTAATATATTAACTCCTTCAACAAATATTTGTGTGTCAGCCTCTGTGCTGGGTGCTAGGAATACAGCCACGAAAAAGAAGAGGAACTAAGGACCATTTTCATCAGTGAATTCCTGTTTCTTGGCCTCAGATTCAAGCCCTGGACAGATAGATCTTGGATGTTTGTTATTTTCAATGGGATACATTCAGAGTATAGGTAGATCAGGAGTTCTCAACTATGAGTTAGGGATCCCTAAATTATAAGGATATAACCATACAATGTACGATTGACACTAAGCATTTGATTCATGTAAGGCTCAACCAAAATTTCATATGAATGAGCCTGATAGGACAGACTGCCCATTTGTGAAGGATGATATCATAGCTTGCCTGGACTGCTGCACAACCTCCTAACTGGAGTCCTTGCTTCCCTCTTGCTATATAGAGTCTATTTCCCACATAGCAGCCAAAGTATTTTATCATCACCTGACTGAAAAACCTCAGTGGCTTCCTGTTGCAACTGGAATAAAATCCAGTCTCCTTATAAGGATCTCCTATCAAGGATCTGACACCTGCTTCAAGTCCTGCTCTATTCTGGCCTCAGACTTGACCTGAAACTCCTTCTCATCTTACCTGTGCTTACCTGGTTCCTCATTCTTCAGGACTCTGTTCAAATATCTTCTTCTTTTTTTTTTTTTAAGATTTTATTTATTTATTTGATAGAGATCACAAGTAGGCAGAGAGGCAGGCAGAGAGAGAGAGAGAGGAGGAAGCAGGCTCCCTGCTAAGCAGAGAGCCTGATGTGGGGCTTGATCCCAGGACCCTGAGATCATGACCTGAGCTGAAAGCAGAGGCTTTAACCCACTGAGCCACCCAGGTGCCCCTGTTCAAGTATCTTCTAAGAGAGCTCCTTCCTGACCACACTGTCTTAAGTAGCTCCATCCCTCTTCTGCACATCACCTCTTTATTCCATTAGCATATTTCTTATACATGGCAGAGACTTCAAGTGGTTAATCTTATTAACTTTTGGTTACATATTATTGCCCACTTCCCCCTACTAGAATGTAAGTTCCTTGAGATTAGGAGAGTGGGTGGCACTCAATAAATGTTGAATGAATTAGTAGATATAATATTTCCTAAACACTTGCAGGTTTTCTGGTGCTGTTTCTGACTGTGACCAGACTCTGAGTGGTTTGACAGCATCTTTGAAATCATATTGAAAAACTTGATACATAACTCAGAGCCCCAGCACCTAGTATTAACCTAATGCTTAATGTTTTGTGTTAAATTGACTTGAACTAAATTAACAACAGACCAGTGACTGGAAAAATGTATGTGACCAAAAAATCCCATTGATGGTACCAGACAATGGCCCAAGAAGGTGAGTTCATAATGGCTGATTGTTAAAAGATTGGATGTCAGTTCACATTTTCTTTACTGAGAATGGGGGGCTATGGCAGAGCCCAGGGAGCATGGTGCTACTCAAAAACAAATAGCCCATAACAGGGACAAGGCTGGTTGAAATCTGATGGAAGGGTAATGGCGCAGAGGGGTTGTGCCTGATGCCAAATTGAGACTGGATGTTGGTAGGATGGAGCCCTGCTGTAATAATGTTTAGTAGTTGCATGTGCTGAATTGATGGCCTCTCTGTTTAAAACTGACAAGGAGAAAATTAAAGTTTCCCTTGTATTTTGTGTCACACATGAATAACCAACTGCTTGACAGCTAGTTAAAATTCATATTCCCCTTGTCACCTTTTTAGCAACTGTGAAGATTGAGTTAATATAAGTCTCCCTCCCTTTGCCCTCTTGGCTAACTAGCTAGCTATATTTGCATTTCTTTTTATATAAGTCTTTTTTTTTCCTGTCCTTGCACAGTATCAGAAATTAATATTATCTTCACAGATGTTCCATGTTGGGAAGCATTTGCTCCTTATATAAATATAGAGACATGAAATGACATGTTGCATGTATCAAATCCTTTTAATGACTTAAGGTCAAAGATTGCTTTTTTCTCAGTGGGATGACCATCAACAAAAAAAATACTTGTCAACTACTGGGAATTTGGGAGTTTTCTAATCCCTCTGGAATGGGAAATTCTAAACATTGTGAAATAGGCTTTTCCATCCAATGAGTTCCACTCACAGATCCTACAGCACACAGTTCTGTCACTGATTCGTAGAAAAGAAGCCTCACTTCAGCTTTCACAGGTTTTTCACACCTGAAACACCTGGTCATGCTGTCCTTCTACTCCTTTCTCATCTCAGCTCAGTAGAATGATCAAATCTCAGAGCTATGGAAAATAGACAACCTTTGCTCTCACCCTCTCTTTGTTTCTCTTCTTGATCCACAACTTACACAGAATTGTGGCTGAGAATTGCTTGCTGGCAGCTGTGGCCACAGATCTTCTCTCCGCATCTCAGATAAATAACTGAATAGGGAATTGAGTTGCCTCTAGGTTTTACAATGTCTCGGGAACACAGCTGGTCATCACCCTGCATGAAGGATGAGAACTGGAGAGAGGGGTATGAATTTTTCTCCCCCAAAGAAACCCAGGAGATATACTCTCCTAAGGTTTGTAGGAAATTTGTTTCTGACCCAAGGGTCACAACACAGCTTACTATGAATTTTAATTGGCTGCCAAATCATTGCTAATTCATCTCTGACTTTGACAGAAAAAAATTAAGAGTTAAGGAAATGAATTTAGAAAGGAGTTATGTTTTGTGTTTGCTTTGTGTTTGGTTTTTTTGTGTGTTTGTTTTTTTGTTTGTTTGTTTTTACAACACAAGCATGATGCCACAGCTGCTGAAAGTCTTGGGGAGGGGATGGTAAATAAACATATGGAGCTAGGGTGTTTTTGGAACTTCTGCCTGATGACGGGTCTAGAAAACTGCAAGATTCATTTTGGATTATAAATCTTTTTTGCTGACAAGGGAGTTATTCTGCTACTGCCAAAACAGGCCAAACCAATTTTGTAATGCTGTGAGACAAGGCTGAAAGAACAAGACATAAAATGGCCTGTCATAAGGTACACGTTAAATGAAGGCAACACCACCTTGCCTTTGGCTTGAGAAGCTAACCTTCCAGGTCTCTGACCTAACTTCCTGTCCCTGTGGGTTTCAGAGGCTCTATGTTTTTTTTGTCCCTGCTCCTTTCTCTCATTTTTCTCCTTCCCCAGTTTTTTCCCCTGACTTTATTCTCCTCAAACTCATACTTTTTCTCTACTACTTGATATCTATCACATACATACATTAAACTATGTTTAAAAATTCACAGTTGAATCCTCAAACATCCAAATATCTGTAATGAAATTGAGCATCCTTCTGGCCATTTGTGCTGCTGGACAGATAATTTTGCTCTGTTTGTTCAACATGCATTTCCAGCCACCCTTGCTCTTGTCTTTCCTTATTGTAGAGGCTAGAAAGAACAATTTTCAACTTTCAAGCTTCTCTTGCAATTAGGTGGAACCAGAGATAGTACAGATCCTAGTTAAAAACCTATGTGTGATTTTCCAGGCGTGGCCATGGGAAGTTACAAAGGCTTTACCTGGCAGACTTCCTAGGGGAAAACTGCCCTCCCCTCACCAGACTGGGCATGCAGCCAGTGCACTGCAGCCTCTAAGGGGAGCTATAGTCAAGGACTCAGTGGCTCAGTCAGTTAAGCATCAAGTCAAGAACTTGGCCAGCCATGTACTCATGTGTAGCTGCATTCCTAGCTCAGGTTCTTCCATTTGGAGGTCTCATTGGGGCACCTTGAAGATACTTTCTCTGCTCTGACTCAGTACTTTTCCACTCTTCGCCCTTCTCCTTCATGCTCCTTCCTCTACCTGGGGCCAGAAAAAGACAGGATCCTTTTTGCCCAGTACTTGTTCAAAAGTAAAACAACCCTACTGGATCTGTGTTGATCCATCCTATCCTCCAGTGGTGGGGGTACATCATTTCATGGGGGGAAATCACATAGGGGGGAGTAGGTGCTTTCTCAGTATAGCTTCTTGATTATACTATTGCATTAAGTGATTTTTTAACATGAGGCAGGAATCTATCAAAATCCTAGAGGAGAACATAGGCAGTAACCTCTTCAACATTGGCCACAGCAACTTTTTTCAAGACATGTCCCCAAAGGCAAAGGAAACAAAAGTGAAAATGAACTCTTGGGACTTCATCAAGAGCAAAAGCTTCTGCACAGCAAAGGAAACAGTCAACAAAACAAAGAGGCAACCCACGGAATGGGAGAAGATATTCGCAAATGACAGTACAAAGGGCTGATACCCAAGATCTATAAAGAACTCCTCAAACTCAACACACATAAAACAGATAATAATGTCAAAAAATGGGCAGAAGACAAGAACAGACACTTCTCCAAAGAAGACATACAAATGGTTAACAGACACATGAAAAAATGTTCATCTTCATTAGCCATCAGGGAGATTCAAATCAAAACCATATTGAGATATGACGTTATACCAGTTAGAATGGCCAAAATTAACAAGACAGGAAACAAATGTTGGAGAGGATGTGGAGAAGGGGGAACCGTCTTACACTGTTGGTGGGTACGCAAGTTGGTGTGCAAGTTGGTGCAGCCACTTTGGAAAACAGTGTGGAGATTCCTCAAGAAATTAAAAATAGAGCTATCCTATGACCCTGCAACTGCACTACTGGGTATTTACCTAAAAAATACGGAAGTAGTGAAAAGAAGGGCCATCTGTACCCCAATGTTCATAGCAGCAACGACCACAGTCACCCAACTGTTGAAAAAACCAAGATGCCCTTCAACGGACACATGGATGAAGAAGATATGGTCCATATATACAATGGAGTATTATGCCTCCATCAGAAAGGATGAATACCCAACTTTTATATCAACATGGATGGGACTGGCAGAGATTATGCTGAGTGAATTAAGTCAAGTAGAGAGAGTCAAGTATATGGTTTTACTCATTTGTGGAGCATAAGGAATAATGTGGAGGACATGGAGAGACGGAGTGGAGAAGTGAATTGGGGGAAATTAGAGGGGGAGACAAACCCTGAGAGACTGTGAACTCTGAGAAACAAACTGAGGGTTTTGGAGGGGAGGAGGGTGGGAGGTTGGTAAGCTTGGTGGTGGGTATTAAGGAGGGCACGTATTGCATGGAACACTGGGTGTGGTGCATAAACAATTTTGGAACACTGAAAAAAATAAAATTAAAAAAAGATTTTATTTATTTCATTTTTTAAAAGATTTTGTTTATTTATTTGAGAGAGAGAGATTGAGAGAACAAGTGGGAAGAGAGGCAGAGGGAGAAGCAGTCTCTCTGCAGAGCAAGGAGTCTGATATGGAACTCAGTCCTAGGACTCTGGGATCATGACCTGAGCTGAAGGTAGATGCTCACTTGAGCCACCCAGGTGCCCTGCACTAAGTGATTAAAGGCTTCACTCTTAGTTTTATTTTGGCTCCTTATTGCTTTAATTGGCTACTCCAACACCAGACAGCTCAGCTCTGTCTTCCGGGTGAATGGAGTTCCTGACAGGCCCATGTGACACAAGTCTGGGCAATGAAATCTAAGAGGAAGACAGCTGGCTTGTTTATGAGAAAGCTTTTACTTTCCTGCTTAGGCAGGAAAGGAGGTGGTGGTGGAGGACAAATAACATTCTGCTTTCATCCTGTCTAGAATACAGATGTGATGTGGGGAGATGCAGCAGTCATTATATGAACAAAATATAAGCCAAGCCCTTAAAGATGCTGAAAGTTTGAAAGAGCCTGGAGTCTTGATAACACTGTCACTGTAATAGCCTTAGGATATCTATCTTTGTATTTCTTCTTGTGCAAAGAAAAGAAACTTCTTATAGTGATTTAAAAATATGTTCATAAATTTTTTGACCCTTTTCTTATCAGAACGAAAAGTCAAATCCCCCCATCCCCTTAATTATGGTCCAGCTTTAGTTTGTTGCTTCTAACTATTAGAATACAGCACACATGAAGGTGAAGGTAAATCAAAAAAGGTGATTCAGCTCCTATCTCTCTTACCACAAACCTTGGAAGCCTATAGCTGACACATAAGTAGTCCAGCTTTACTGAAGCTGTCATTCTCCATAGACAACTTTTTTTTTTTTTAATGTGAGAATGATCCTACAGCTGCTGAAAGTCTAACAAAGGGGATGATACATAAACACAAGAGCTAGGGATAGATAGCTGGAATGTGAAGCATTAGGATTTGGATTACTGAGGAATTAGCATGAATCATTCTTGGGAGACCAAGGAGAAGAATAATGAATGCTACTAATTAGCCTGTTAAGTATTCTCTGTAACTGGAAGATATTTGGTTGCAACTAGAAAGCTGAGGTAATTATCTTTTCATTATGTATGAATCTATTCCCATGATCCACATGGGCATTTATGACTGACTGGTTAGTTCAGATAAATGGATGTCCAGGCTCATGACAACACCATGAATTCATGCCCTGTAGCATCTTTCTATTCAAGGCTATAGACTCTGTCCCTTATAGTTCAAGGTGGCCACCATGTCTGGAAACACAAATAATTCTATTTTATATAATATTAATAAACCATTTATTATGTATTTTTCTCTGTTTCCAGAATTTAGGAGCCACCCTGGAGATACTTTTGGGGGTATCTTTAACAAAACTCA
>ML105160.1:0-13628 GCA_003697995.1 Taxidea taxus jeffersonii | reverse complement strand
AGGAGCCACCCTGGAGATACTTTTGGGGGTATCTTTAACAAAACTCAACATTCCAGCTCTCAACCCATTCCACCTTCCCTGAGAAGTGCCCCTGATCCACATAGGTGGTCTCCTAGAGACTATAGCTTTTGTGTGGCTCACCTTGATGACCTCAGATGATTGAACAAGGGGTGGACATTTGATTTAAGTAGAGCCAAATTCTCTCTTCCAGGAGTAAGAATGGAAAGACAGAGAGTTGGTCTCTTCTTTTTTTTTTTTTTAAAGATTATATTTATTTATTTGACACAGAGAGAGAGAGAGAGAGATCACAAGTAGGCAGAGAGGCAGGCAGAGAGAGAGAGGAGGAAGCAGGCTCCACGCTGAGCAGAGAGCCCGATGTGGGGCTTGATCCCAGGACCCTGAGATCATGACCTGAGCCGAAGGCAGAGGCTTAACCCTACTGAGCCACCCAGGCGCCCCGAGAGTTGGTCTCTTCTAATGACTGGAACAGTTACAGATAAAATCATTAACTGTGGTTCAGCCATATTTGGCCTTATGGAGAGGAAAGAAGGGAAGGATGGACTCTGGTGTTAGAGAATGAAGCAGATGTGTAAGAAAAAGCAGAGTAGAGATGGTTTGAGAGTATATCTTGGGAGTATGGATGCTTTTCATTTCTTAATTCCAACCCTTCCCAAGGCCTGACTGTACTCCTGCACTTATTTCTTTAGCACACTTCTGTATCCTTATGACAAGTCCCTCTTTTTGCTTAAGGTGAATCCATTTAGTTTCTGTTACTTGCCCCCAGAATTCTAGCTAACATAACTAACATAACTTTAATTTTTTAATTTTTCAATTTTTTAGAAGTTTTTATTTATTCACTTAGAGAAAGAGAGACAGAGTGCAAGCAGGGGAAGCGGCGGAGGGAGAGGAAGAAGCAGACTCTCCACTGAGGTGGGAGCCTGACAAGAGCTCAATCCCAGGGCTTGACCCCAGGGCCTGGAAATTATGATCTGAGCTGAAGGCAGATGCTCGACCATCTGAGCCACCCAGGTGCCCCAATAACTAACATAACTTGAAACTGTAGGAGAGGAAAAAAATTTTCCTTCTACCCTTCTGAGTTCTTAGCTAAGTCTCCTATAATAAGAGAGATTAACAAAAGAGAAACAGAACTTTATTCAAATATTTGCCTCATGTACACATGGGAGATGCCCAGAGAAAAATGAGTAGCTCCCCCAAATGACTTGGAACTCAGGATTAAATCCCATCTTAATTGGGAAAAGAGAGGGGAATATAGGCCTTTTAGGGAAGAGTAAATGATTTTTGAAGATAAGATAAGATTTTAGAAGATAAGATGGAAGACATGATAGTTCGTGACAAAGTTTGTCTGGATGTGGTGTGAACTTCTAGTCTCTTCCCCTGTGACTAGAGTCAATTCTTCCTAGGTGATGAAAGTCCCAGGGTGGAGATTTATGACAAATGGGTTCCTTTTAGAGGATCCGTTCTTTGGTGGGAAAGGGGAGTGCAGAGAAAGTCTCTCCCTGCATCTGCTGTTTTTCAAATGCCTGAAACTCAAAAATAATCAATATACCAAAATGGCATGTTCGGGATGGCATGTTCTGTTCCTTCAAACCTTGATCGTCATCATCCCAGAGACTACCATTGGTTATGAGGGTCAGGAAAGACCATGTGAATAAGTATGAATCTGTTGTCAATGAAGTGGAAACAATTCTTCTAGAATGGCATCTACAGCACCAGTTTTGAACACAAAGGGCAGTTGCATCAGTCCTACAGAGCATGGAAACTCTCTTTCTGTCCTAAAATTGACTTTTTTTTGTGTGTGTGGTGCCAATTTTAAGTACAGTTTGATTTAAGACATTGCATTTTCCACTTAACAATACAGTGCTTATAATGTGCAATGTTTATTTCCTTTCCTGGTGCACATATTCCATATTCAAGTATCAAGAATGCCCAGTTTTTTTTGCATAGCAGCTCAATTTTACAACTGCCATGGAATTTGCTACAAATTTGGGTCCTTCGAATATTGTGTGTGGAAAAATACTAGACCTGTTTGTTCTTAGGTTGGTTTAATCATCCTCTTCAATGGTGGGCCCAGAGGAGGCACCACCAGAGGGAGGAGGAGCTCCACCACCAGGGAAGCCTCCAGGCATTCTTCCTGGCATGCCCCCTGCACTCTGGTACAGCTTGGTGATGATGGGGTTGCAGACTTTTTCCAGCTCTTTCTGCTGATGTTCAAATTCTTCCTTCTCTGCAGTCTGGTTCTTATCAAGCCAGTTGATGATTTCATTGCACTTGTCAAGAATCTTCTGTTTGTCTTCATCATTTACCCTGCCCTGAAGTTTTTTATCTTCAACAGTTGCTTTCATGTTGAATGCATAAGACTCAAGTGAATTCTTGGAAGACACCTTGTCCCACTGTTTCTCATCTTCAGCTTTGTACTTCTCAGCTTCCTAGACCATGCACTCAATATCTTCCTTGTTCAAGCGGCCCTTGTCATTGGTGATGGTAATCTTGTTCTCTTTCCTTGTGCTCTTATCCATGGCAGAGACATTGAGGATACTATTAGCATCAATCAAAAGTGACCTCAATCTGAGGGATACCATGAGGGGCAGGAGGTATACCTGTGAGTTCAAACTTTCCAAGTAGGTTGTTGTCCTTGGTCACACTCACCTTCATACACCTGGATAAACACACCAGGCTGGTTGTCAGAGTAGGTAGTGAAGGTCTGTGTCTGTTTGGTAGGAATGGTAGTATTTATGCTTAATGAGAACAGTCATGACTCCTCCAGAAGTTTCAATGCCAAGAGAAAGTGGAGTGACATCCAACAGCAGCAAATCTTGAACATTTTCAGATTTGTCTCCAAAAAGGATGGCTGCCTGGACATCTGTACCATAAGCAATAGCCTCATCAGGGTTGATGTTCTTATTCAGTTCTTTTCCACTGAAAAAATCTTGGAAAAGTTTCTGAATCTTGGGTAATATGGGTAGAACGACCCACCAGGACAATATCGTGGATCTGAGACTTGTCTAACTTGACATCCCCAAGGGCTTTCTCTACAGGGTCCAGGGTGCCATGGAACAGGTCAGCATTTAATTCTTCAGACTGGACACAAGTGGTAGAGGTATAGAAGTCAATTCCTTCATACAGAGAATCAATCTCAATACTGGCCTGGGTGCTGGAAGAAAGTGTACACTTAGCACATTCACAAGCAGTATGGTGACGATGAACTGCCTTCTTGTTTTCACTGATATCTTTCTTATGTTTACACTTGAACTCTGCAATAAAATGGTTGACCATTCGGTTGTCAAAGTCTTCTCCATCTAAGTGGGTCTCTCCAGCTGTGGACTTAAGCTCAAAGATCCCATCTTCAGTAGTAAAGATTGACACATCAAAAGTGCCACCTCGTAAATCAAAGATCAGCACATTCCTTTCAGCTCCAACTTTTTTGTCTAGGCCATAAGCAATAGCAGCAGCAGTTGGCTTATTGATGATTCAGAGTACATTGAGACAAGCAGTAGTTCCAGCATCTTTGGTAGCCTGATGCTGAGAATCATTGAAGTACCCAGGTACTGTGACAACTGCACTAGTAACTGTCTTCCCAAGATAAGCTTCTGCAATTTCCTTCATTTTCATCAAAACCATAGAAGACACTTCCTCTGGATAGAAGCTTTTTGTCTTTCCCTTGTATTCTACTTGGACCTTGGGCCTGCCAGCATCATTCACCACCATGAAAGGCCAATGCTTCATATCAGATTGGACAACAGCATCTCTATCTCTATCAAATCTCTATCCATTCAGGTGTTTGGTATCAAAAACTGTGTTGGTGGGGTTTATCGCAACTTGATTCTTTGCAGCATCACCGATCAATCGTTTGGTATCTGTGAAGGCGACATAACTTGGGTTACCCTGATCATTGGCAATTATTTCCACTTTCCCATGCTGGAAGACATCCACACAGGAGTAGGTGGTGCCAAGAGCAATGGCAACTGCAGGTCCCTTAGACATGTTTGCTTCTGTTTGGGCCTGGCTTAGCTTGAGAAGAACACAGCAATCCAAAGATCTACCCCATGTTCATTGAGACCTAAAATTGACTTTTCTAACAGAAAAGAGTTTCCCTGAGGTACCAACAGAAGAATCTTCTCTTTGAAAAACAATTTCAAATCCTCAAACTCCAGCGGAATTTCACTGAAATGAAAAGTTGTCATCAGATATTGTGGCTAAAATGTCCTCCTAAGTTTTTGCACTGTCCTTGGCTGAAATTATCTCTGACAAGTAGTATAACCAAACAGAACTGCTTTCCCAGACTTGGTTCTATGTACAGTGTTCCCAGACTGCATTTTATCTGACCTCATTTCTGGTATTATCAATGATTAGCAAATGGGCAAAACGAGGCTTTTTATTTCAATATAATGTCTCTTTCATTTATAGCTGTAAATTTTTAAAAAATTTTTAAATTCATTTATAGCTCTTTCATTTATTATAGTCTCTTTCATTTATAGCTGTAAATTTTTAAAAAATTTTTATTTATTTATTTCACAGAAAGAGATCAGAAGTAGGCAGAGAGGCAGACAGAGAGAGAGGAAGGGAAGCAGGCTCTCTGCTTGGCAGGGGCTCGATCCCATGACCCCGGGATCATGACTCGAGCTGAAAGCAGAGGCTTTAACTCACTGAGCCACCCAGGCACCCTTATAGTTGGTAAATTTATAAGTCTGGGCAAAAAGAGAAAATATGGAGAAAAATGACAAAAGACTTCAAATATGAATGTGAAAGACAAGAATGAAGGAAAGAAAAAAGCCAACAACTAAAATAGCATAACAAAAAGGAGAGGTTGGGGAGTTCTGCAAGTGAGCTCCTTAAGGGCCAGGACCACTTGGTCCAGAGTCAAGTGCTTCACCTGGGGTAAAACAGAAACTGAATGATGAGTGTGGGCTTAACTGATTGAATGAACAAATGATTGAAAGGCTTAATAAAATGAAGGCCAGAAAACTAGATGACCTTCTGCTAGTAGGACACGAGTTTGTTTCTGTTGAATTTCAAGTAGTAAATCTTCCTGAATGTGTCTACTCTACTTAGAATCCGATGTGGCCTCCAGATACAAAAAATAAAATTCTAAAATCTTGTCAGGCTCCCACAGTTAATGCTGTTACACTCTTTCAAGTATAGATAGAAGTCACAACCCCGACCTCCTGCCATAGGTGTGAGTGGACGACATGAAGTCCTCTCTGCCCTACCAACTCAGTCTTCTTTTTTAACTTTTCTTTATTTTTTAAATTCTTTTTTTTTTAGAGGTGGAGAGAGGCAGTGGGAGAGAGAATCCCAAGCAGGCTCCACACCCAGCACAGAGCCTGACGTGGGGCCTGATCCTACAACCCCAAGATCATGATTTGAGCCAAAATCAAGAGTGTTGCTTAACCAGCTGAGCCACCCAGATGCCCCATGACCACCTCAGTATTCTAAGGTTTGGGCCAACTGATTCCACAGAGGACAATAGTGGGAGGAAGTGTCTCTGACCTGGTGTCTCCAGTCAGGTGCCAGCCCTGTCATGGGGCCCTGGGAACCACTGCCATCCCTTTTAATTACAGTGTCTGAAAGAAGAGGCTGAACCCCCTCTGATTTGGAGAAAGGCTGGTTTCTTCATCTTATTAACAATAACATATCCCAGTGCTCCAGTAATTACAGACCTATTGCTGAAGCAATCAAATTGCTTATTTGAAAGAAACACTATTTCCTTTCCCTAATGAATGTGAACAGTTCCCCAGAGCCCTAAGGTGATGTGTTTGAATGCCCCACTATAACAATGAGAAGCGGTTATAAATAAATGACACAGAGCTGCTCTGCTCTTAAAAATCACTGCATGATCAATTTTGAGAGACATGCATAGAGATGGGACTCAGGAGATTTCATTTTAATTATTCTGCCCGAAGGAAAACAATACTTTCTTCTATGTCGGCACCATTGTACATTGAAACTCGAAGAGACTTTGGAAACAAGATCCTGTTCGTCTTTCTCAAACCACTAGTAGATACAGTGGTGCAGTTACCATCATTTTAGAGGAGGGGAAACTGAGGTCCAGATGTTTTCGTTCTTCATAGGATGTCTAAAGTTTCATATATTATCATCTCCAACAGATTTCTATATCTTAATCAAAGCTTCTGATAATTGTTTGTATTTGAAAATTCATTAGAAAGGGAGAAATTAACGGAAGGCTATGACAAAGGAGGTTGGGGTATGTGTGTGCATACACATACTGGGGCATGTTTTGATTTGGGGGACAAGCAATAGTAAGAATGGAAAGATACCAGGAGTCAAGGCCATTCTATTTCAGCCCTTGACCCTGGAGCACCTGACCTTCACAGAAAGCTGTAGCATGAGAGCTGAGGGCTTGGGGCAGTGAGAGATTGGAGCTGGAAAGACACTGATGAAAAAGCATCTAACTTACAGTTCTGTCAGATCAGGGAACACTTGGAATGAAATCTTTATGAATTTATAGAGAAAACCTGGTTACTAGTTGTTACAGTCCAACTGCTGTCCAGAATGGTAGTTTATAGATAATTTTTCATTTAGGGATCATGCTGTAGACCACTAAGGAGGCCTTCTGAGACCATATTGAGAAATCAACTTGTTACCCTTTACCATTTCTAAAAAAATGAAAATTGAATCCATTTGGAATTCAGAGATGAGTCTGCAGAATTCCTAACAAGATAAACTAAAAATTCCTTAGGATCCAGGATATTTATATTTCTAGAGATTCTTAAGTGTGGTATTAAGTTATCAGTACTTCTTGGATGAGTTTCTTGATTCTGGGTGACATATATTATTGCATCACATTTTTGCACAACTTGTCATATGACACTCATCAAGAGTTGGCAGAAATCCCTCCTCCTGAAAAAGAATTTAGAGGAGACTTATTTCTGATTTTAAAGGAAGAGAATACAGAAATTATTTAGAAGAGTTTCTGGAATTTGGTTATCTACATGGTTTGATGGTTTTAAGGGGATCAACTAATAATATTGACCAAATCACTAGCTAGTTCGGTAATGCAGTTACTGAATTAGCTTAACTAATTGTCCAGTTGATCAATCAAAATCAAAATCAAAATCAATTCAGTGCTTTTTTAAAAAAGGATTTTATTTATTTATTTGACACAGAGAGACACAATGAGAAAGGGAACACAAGCAGGAGAAGAAGAGAAGAGAGAAACAGACTCCCCACTGAGCAAGGAGCCCAATGCAGGGCTCGATCCTAGGACCCCAGGATAATGACCTGAGCTGAAGGCAGCTGCTTAACTGACTGAGCCCTCCAGGCATCTCCTAATTAAGTACTTTTGTTTGATTGGATTTTTAAATTTCTGTTTGTTTGTTTTGCCTTTTACATGCCTTTACATGGCACAGCTTAAGCAAACCAGACAATCTTGTCAATGCTTATGGAATAGAAGTAGACAACATATTTAAAAATCTGAGAGTCCATATGGAAAACAGAGCCTCATTAAAGAATTAGATGGAATTAAATGGGTTAAACTCATCAGAAAAAAAAATAATAAAGGAAAAGGCTATTCTTGCCAAGGACTGAAGTGTCTGCAGAAATTGATTAGGTGGAGGGTCCCTCTGGGTCTTGGAACAATTAACTCTTGGAAAATTAGAGGACAGCCTTTGTGCTTCTGGGGATTCAGATGTGACAGGTGTCACCTGTCCCTTAGGAAACCATTCAGTCCTTCCAACCTCTCATTTTTTGGATGCTTGCCCCTGCAGTGTAAACCAAACCCTTGAGAGTTAAAGATTTCGAGGCACAGAGAGTCTGAATAATTGGATTCTTCCAAGACATTACTTTTGTGAGCCTCTGCCACAGATGTACTTCCTGGGGTGTTTTCTGTTTAAAAAACAAAATAAAAAAGAATTCTTCTTTTGAGAAAAGGTAAGAACTGAGATGCTGTACTTCCTAAAGTGGGTGATGGAAAAGAGACTATATTTTTCTGTCCCTTGACTAACTTCACTCTCAGCACCAAGAGAGCAATGGGAGAAGGTGACTAGGCCGCAATCTTGCAGGTGTCTGGGAAGAGTGAACTGTGATCTTCGAGTGAGCCAAGGCAGTGTTATGAGGCGTTTGGAGAAGTCAGGGGAGCTCACAGCGATGTAGCAAGGGAGAGTAATTTACTCATTTTACCTGCTGAGAATGATTAGCTGTATTTATGCCAGGGTGGGTGTTATTAACCTGATGAGGACAATCTGACAGAGAGTTAATGAGGGATCTTGAGTGGAGGAGCCCAAGAAAGAGATATCTCCCTAACTATGTGGGAGGAGGGCAGTGTGGGAAAGGTAAATCAGAGTTGGAGGTAAATACTTCTCCTGCACAAGGGAGTCAGCACATTCTTTCCTCAGGGTTAAAGACTTGACACATTTTGGAATGAGGTTTAGAATATTGTATATTTTTAGCAGCTGATATGAAAATTCCTCCTAGGAAGAAATGCACCCTTGGAAAAATTACCCTTACAACCCCTCTGGGAGTCGCCGAGTCTCCTGAGTTTGGCCAGGCCAAGGCTCAGCTCTGAGAGGTCAGTCAGACAACTTTGTCTAATAGAGGATGGTGCCTGAGGGAGAGGAAGGAGATAGAGGAAGGTCCCAGAAAGGCTTCAGAATAAGCTGTAACTGTCAAAGTGTTTGGTGAGAAGGGATTTTTGTTTTGTTTTGTTTCGTGTTGAGTGGTTCTGTTTTGTTTTTGAAACCAATGAAGGTGGTCACTTAGCTGTGGGACAGAGATCAGATGTGTAGACGTGGGATCTGAAAGCAGAGGTGCCTTTAAAACTGGGAGTTTATGGTAGGGACCTTGATGTCTGAGTTCCTGCAGAGTAAAGCAGTTGGGCTTTCAGAGGATATATATTGTATTTTAATATGTGGCTGCAAACTCCTGGGAATTTACCCCAAAGATACAAATGTCATGATCCAAAGAGGCACCTGCACCCCAGTGTTTATAGCAGCAATGTCCACAATAGCCAAAATATGGAAGGAGCCCTAATGTCCATCAACAGATGAACAGATAAAGAAGATGTAGTGTATATATACAATGGGATATTACTCAGCCATCAAAAAACCCCTAAATCTTGCCATTTACATGTATGGAACTAGAGGGTATTACGCTAAGTGAAATAAGTCAATTGGAGAAAGATAATTATCGTATGATCTTACTCATATGTGAAATTTAAGAAATAAAACAGAGGATCATAGGGGAAGAAAGGAAAAAAATAAAAAAGACAAAATCAGGGAGACAAACCATAAGAGAGTCTTAATCATAGAAAACAAACTGAGGGTTGCTGGAGGGGTGTTGGTTGGGGGTTGGGGTAACCTTAGTGTGATGGATATTAAGGAGGATGTGATATAATGAGTACTGGGTGTTATATATATAAGACTGATGAATCACTGACCTTTATCTCTGGAACTAATACATTATATGTTAATTAATTGACTTTAAGTTAAAAAACTGGGATACACACACACACACACACAGAGCAGATCCAACTTCCCCCAGAAGAAGAGAACCCCGGAACCACTTTGCAATATAGAAATCTACTCCCAGTGGTGATTCTTACTGAAGTGTATACACCGACACACATCGTTTTGGAGGAAAATTGGACAGTCAAATCTTAAAACAGGCATATCTTCTGCCTCGATAATTTCACTTCACGGAATCTGTCCTGTAGAAATTTACATGTACAAATAGGTAAGCTCCAGGAAGTTGTGTGGGTTTTTTTTTGTTGTTTTTTAAAGATTTTATTTATTTGTCAGAGAGAGGCACAAGCAGGGTTAGCAGCAGGCAGATTAGGCAGAGGGAGAAGCCAACTCCCTGTGAGCAGGGAGCCAATGCAGGACTTGATCCCCAGACCCTGGGATCGTGACCTGAGCTGCAGGCAGATGCTTAACCCACTGAACCACCCAGGCATCCTTAGGAAGTTGTTTTGAAGCACAACTTGTAATAGCAAATCTAGGAAATAACCTGATTGTCTATAAATGGGGGCATGGTTAGATTATTGTACAGTTATATGGAAAGATCTCCAAGGTACTAAGAACTGATTTTTTTTGATTAATGTAAAATTCACACACCATAAAATTAATGATTAATCATTTTAAACTGTACAATTCAGTGGCATTTGTTACATTCACAGTGTCATGCAACTGTCACCTCTAATTCCAGAAGTTTTCTTCTCTCCAAAAGGAGACCCCATATCCATTAAGCAGTCACTCTCCATTACCGCAAGACATGATTTTTTTAAAGCTTTTATTTATTTATTTGACAGAGATCACAAGTAGGCAGAGAGGCAGGCAGAGAGAGGAGGAAGTAGGCTCCCTGCAGAGCAGAGAGCCTGATGTGGGGCTCCATCCCAGGACCCTGGGATCATGACCTGAGCCACCCAGGTGCCCCAGACATGATTTTTAAATGTCAGAATAGTATATACATTTTTATCCCATTTGTGTTTTTAAAGACCTCCAAACTAGGTCCTATTACCACATACAGATAGAAGCGGTGTAGAGGTCGTGGTTATACGTGGCACTTGGAGTCAGCCTGCCCATTTCAAATTCTGACTCTAACACAGGCGAGCTGTGCAGCACTGGACAAGTACCTTAGCCTCTCCATGCCTCCAGTTCCACAAGGGTAAGTTGGGAATAGTAATAGCACACACAGAGCAGTTGTGAAGAGTGAATCAGTTAGGACAAGCCTGATAACAGCCACCATTTAGTCTAGCTATTTTTGTGTGGTTTGAATTTTTTGTTGTTGTTAGTCAAAACCATGAGCATATAAAACTATTTCCAGCTTAGGGAGCAGGTGGGCTGAGTGTACATTCCCAGAATACCCCCACTCGGGACACTGCAGAGGGCTGCTGCACCACACTGGTTGCCTCTTGCTTAAAGCAAAGGCTCCAGGGAGATAATGTGTGTTTTAGTGCAAGCAAAGAGCAGTCAGTCCTTTAAAGGTCCTCAAAAGCATAGCAAAGATGTGGGCTTGAGACATTAACAGATTTTCAACCAAACAGACCCCTTTGAAGTACCTAATCTGAATTACACCTAAATGAAGGCCCAGCAAGTAATTTGGAGGGCAAGAGGTGAGAGATACCTAGAGGGGGAAGGCAGGTAAGCAGGGAGAGAGGAAGGAGAGAAAGAGGGAGGGAGGGAGAAAAAGAAGAATAAGAACAAAAGAAGAAACAAGAATAGGTTAGGATGAAGGAAAAGAAGAAATGGTGAGGAGATTGCAGGCCTCAGCTGTAAGTGGTTCAGGTTAAAACAGAATGTGCCAAGCATTTCAACCAAAAAAGTAAAAAGGGAGAACTTAGAGAAGCATCCGTGATTTCTCTTTCTTTAACTATGTAGTCCTAATCTACATCAAGTTCAGAAATAATGGCAACACAAAGCTGCTCTGCATAGAGAAACAAGCATGATCATGACCATATTTTAACACTGCGTGGCTCTCTCTGTGCTTCCCCTCCGGGTGAAGACAATCGCCCCAACCCCAGATCTGCCCTCGGAAACCACCCCACCGACGATCCCCTGAGAAGCCTTTAGTTTTGTTTCTGAATCTGAACATAGTTCCATGAAGCCTCTGGGATGTTGGGCCATCATGGGCTTGAGATATTTAATGAGGCTTGGAGATGGTAAGCAGAAAGCTCAGGTCCAGGCAAAGTAGAGATGCCACTGGAATTGGCTGAGTCTTGCAGAATGAAGAATGTAGTAAGGCGGTTCCCCTTAACCTGCGTCAACCACTGGGTCAGAAAGTCCATAGTAGCCTAAAGACAGGTCACAGTGCCTCTGTCATTCATTTCCCTTTGTCTCAAAATGTAGGCATTTTGTCATCACATATCATCACAAGAAGAACGGTGAGTGCAGTACGGTAAGATATTTTGAGAGAGGAACCACATTCATGTAACTTTTAGTACAGTATATTTTTATGATTGTTCTATTTTATTATTACTGTTAATCTCCTGTGCATACTTCATAAACTAAACTTTATTATAGCTAAGTATGTATCAGGGAAAAATAGTATAAGTAGGGTTCAGGTAATACCCGCAGTTTCAGGCACCCACTGGGAGTCTTGGAATGTACCCCTCATGGATTGTGTGTGTGTGTTGGGGGGGAAACTGTGTTAACTACTGTCTTTTTAAATAGGATGTTTTAAATCTCAAATGCTTCAGAACCACCGAAAATGAGGTAGGTGACATTTTGCTAGCATATCTTTTCAAATATTTAAAGAATGTTTTGTACACTTACGTTGATTTAATAAAGTGATTCCGAAGGGTTAAGCGGGGTTTGGCATCTTCTGAATGGCGATTTTGCTTCTGATAACTTTCCAGAAAAATTTAATGTGTTGTGAAGGATAAATTACAGTTTGATGCAAGTTGTCTTGTTAAAATGTCATTCCTCTTCCCCAGCAACCTACTTCCCGTCTCATTAAGCTAGTCGACTGGATGTATCTAGACAATTATGATGGTGATTTACTACCTTAATGCTCAGTTGTTACTGGGAGCTGAAGGGTGGGGGAAGGGAAATAACATTCTCATCTTCTGTGTCTTGTGGAGAGACCATCAAGCCCTCAGCTGCAGCATTAAACACAGCAATAGAAAGCAGAGACACAATAAAGCATTTTCACCGCTGTTATGAGCTGAGATATAAAATGAGATTTATTTGCAACAATCTGATAGAGAAAATTGAGTCCTGGGAATTGATGTCCCAGGGAGCTTTTCAAGTCAGCCAGGAGTTACTATAGGACGTGAATAACACAGCAAAATATGAAAGAGTGGCGGGAGGCAAAAAAAATGAGCTTTGACATTTTCTGTGGCGACTGTTAAAAATAAAAGAATTGACTAGTTTGTACAATGTGAATTATGGTCACAATTACAGCCTTCTTCTGATCCAGTCTTTCATAACAGTTGAATATCTTGGACCCCTAAATTGGTGTTATATCTCAGTCTTTTGCTTTTTTTTTAAACACTGTTCTTCCACCTCTGTGATACCAATAAACAAAACCTTCATATGGCGCTCTCCTTTTCCCAAAAGGTTTAATCCTAAGAGATAATTTCAAATAATTGTGTTGGTTCTTCTAGCATTCATTTCTTCTAGCATTTTATTTCTTAAATTTTCTGAAAATTACCATTGAAATTTAAGTTGATGTTATAGCAATCCCCAGTTGATATTTTTATTTGTATTTATTTTTTAGGAAGATTTATTTATGTATTTTGAGAGGGAGAGTGCGTGTGCATGTGAGGCGGCGGGAGGGGGTTTCAGAGCCGCAGAGAGAGAGAATCTTCAAGCAGATTCCTCACTGATGATGGAGCCCCACTTGGGGCTGGATCCCATCACCCATGAGACAACGACTTGAGCCAAAACCAAGAGTTGGATGCTCAACACACTGAGCCACGCAGGTGCCCCCTCCCCCAGTTGATATTTTTGAACGAGAGTGGAAATTAGAAGTTTATCTTAAATTTCATTTGTTCAGGTATTCATTCTGCCACCAATATTTGTCACAATTTTACTGTGTGTCCGACAATGCCAGACTGTGTTCAGAAAGATATACGTGATTTTTCAATTTATGTAATTTGGTTCAGGGGGGGAAGTCCATACACGTTTGCAAGTCCATACATGTTTGCAAACTAC
>ML105159.1:22889-33979 GCA_003697995.1 Taxidea taxus jeffersonii | reverse complement strand
TTCTCGTGTGGGAGCTTGGGAAGTTTCCTCGGACGGTGTTTTCTGGACCAGTTTCAATTAGGATGGGGGAAGTGTGGCAGTGCTGAGGCTGCTCTTCCCCACCATTCCCCTCCAACTCACCCCTTAATTCTACCTCTGAGAGAAAAGTGGATAATGGCTTTTATCCAACACATGCTCACATTCTCAGTCCTTGTCCAGAAAAGGGTAAGAATCTAACTCCCAGTGGCTCCTTTCACCATTCTTCGTGCCCAGGTTGGGCCAAAGAGTAGGAAGGTGGTTTGCTTGGATTCTAAGCCAAGACCGGTCCCTTTGGCTTGTGTTCACATTTTGGGAAGCTTACTCTTTTGTGGAATGCTTTTATGTCTCTATGGCAATACGTGGCATTGGAACCATGTCCTTTCAGTCCTGAAGGTTCAGGGCTGTTGATAAAACATTCCACATGTTGCCACTAGGGCACTGAAATGGACTACATCCACCTTGTGTATCTCTCGGTCTCAATCAGTCGAGGGAAAACAAAAACCAAAAAAACCCCCATCTGTTGGAAACCTTGGATCCTGCCCTTCCTCAGATCCCCCTATGGCGGACACTTTTCTGAAATAAGCAATGATTAGGTTACTAATTTCTAGGTGAAAATCAAAAGGCAATTAGATGGCAATTTCATTAGTCAACAATGAACAGAAATGAGATGAAGCTTAACACTTTGTTTAATCAGTGATCAAAAATATAGAAAGAAATAACACGTTTTTATAACTTGCTCAAGGAATCTTAGCTCTATTTTAGGTCTATTTCTAGGTCCATTCATGTTTTTTTTAAAAAAAGCTTGACCAGTAACACCTAAAATCCATTTTTCCCTAAGAGGAGGCTCCTGGGGAAGCCGTCCCATGTCCCGTCTGACCTGCCGTTCCATCTGGCCCTGACACTCGCTCTTCATGGCCTTGAGGAGGGCTTCCAGGCGCTGCAGCTCCATGTTCCTGTCGTCCAGCTCCCGCCGCAGGTGGTCGATGGTGATGCTGTTGCCTGTGTCCCGGTCCCACAGACGCTTATTCTGCTCCTTCTCCAGACTCAGCTCCTTCTCTCTTTTATGCAGGTCGGCCTACAAGAAGTGAAGTGTGTCCCCCAACTTGCACGAGATAGTTAGAGTAAAACTCTTCTCTTCCTTATATCATTTTTGGAGGTCTTAGGTGATTTGGAAAGACTTTGACTTTGGAATCTTATTTTTTAATGGCTTAAGAGCAATTATTTACTAGATAAAGAAGTTAACATTTTGCTTACTTATAACTTCTTGCATTACAAGTAAATCTCAATGGACTAGACCCCGCACAACACAGAATAATATTAAGACAAAATGGATTTTTAAGGTCAACCTGTTTTTGAATTTTAGATTTTCTAGCGGAGGCTTTATGCCTCGCGTCGAGCGTGCTCCTGTAACAAAGGCTCAAAAGCTTGCAAGAACCCCAATAGCGATGTGGTCATTCAGAAATGACAGGAGAGCATTTGGTCCTGGGAGTCCAGCACTGCGGGCTGTGAACAGAATTACCTCCCTCTTCAGTAGCGAGAAAAGATACACAGAGTTTACTGTTAGCAAAAACGAAACAGCAGGAGAAACACAGACACACAGCTCTGCAAAGCACTTAAGACCCAACGGGAAAGGTAAGACACAGACACAAGGAACTGGAACAGAGCTAAGCAACAGCAGGGAGAAATCACAAAGGAGAGCGAAATACTTCAAGAAGGCATTCGAGTTGGGCCTCACCAACAGCTGGGAGGTGCCGAGATCGGGAGGAAGGGACTGGAAAGGGACTTGGGGGGTCTGCTTGGAGCACGGGGCATCTGCAGAGAGAAAGGCCTGGAACGGTGACCGGGAGCTGGGTCGTGGACAGTAGGGAGTCTGGCTCTTATGGGGAACGTAGTTTTTGAATGAGAGTGACATAACCAGCGTGATATTCTATGAGACATGAGCATGGCAGCACTTTACGGGCCAGACTGGAGAGGGGAAAGACTGGAAGTAGGAACCCGGGTCAGGAGACACTGCCCTGCCCTGATGTAAGGACGGGCTTGGGCAAGAGGGTAGTGGCAGTGAGGCTGAGAAGGAGAGGAGGGGTTTCTGGGTCTTTCAGAGAATCTGCAAGATTTTCCAGTGAGAACTGAGGGCCTGATGAGGACACACGCAGCGGGAGGGAGAGAAGTGAAGGATTATCCCAAGGTTTGGAGCTTGTCACACACAGTCGCCAGCCCTGTCCTGGCGCGTGCCCCTCCCACCCCTGCCAGCCTCTGAGGACGGCTCCCGTGCAGAGGGCGCCCGCCCTGCGCAGAGCCTGCGAGCCCGAGGAGTCTCCTCTGCTGCACTGCTAGTGTCAGGCAGAGTGCCAGACGTTTCCTCTCCTAAATTTCCCAGACTCCAGTACCTCTAACAGGGCACCGGCGGCTTCACTATTACTGGAATCTCGTTTCCTTAAAAAAAAAATTCTTTTTTTTTTTTTTAACTTAAACTTCCTTTCAAATTTTCTGTGCTTTGAATGTTATTTGGCTCTAAACTAAACACTCGACGCTACCTCGATTTAGTCCAATACATTCATCTAATTGAAAGACAGGCCGGTTGAAGACTAGCTGCACCTAACTTAGAAGCCGTAACTGCTTAAGGAAAAAAAATAGGTAACGTTTAGAATATTATTTATACGCAAAACTTGAATACTGTCAAGACAGTCTACTGCGTATGTATGCACAAATATCATGTAGAATTTGTAACTTTATAAATAAAACCATTTTGTGAAATACTTTGGTGAGAAACTTCCCAGAATTACTATTTACTTATAAAGATTTTTATTTATCCATTTGAGAGAGAATGAGAGTGCGCGAGAGAGTACGAGAGGGGAGAGCGTCAGAGGGAGAAGCAGGCTCCCCGCTGAGCAGGCAGCCCGACGAGGGACTCGATCCCAGGACTCCAGGATCGTGACCTGAGCCGAAGGTAGTTGCTTAACCAACTGAGCCACCCAGGCGCCCCCAGAATTAATATTTAGAGCACAGTCTTACCAACAGCTTCTGAAGCTGATCATCCAAATTTCCAGATTCCTGACTGAACTGGTCACGTTCCGTCCGTGCCTCGGTTAGTTCTGAATTGGCAAGGACTAACTGCTTTTCAAGCTCTTCTATCTAAAAGGAAAGTACAAATCAATCTGACTATGTTAGTGGGGAATATAAAATAAGTACAGGTTTTGGGGAACAAACGGTATTCTTTTGAGGGCAAAAATAAAAGCTTGTTACATTTTGCAAAGTTTTCTAAACTTAAAGTCTACGTAGAATTTAATTTAACCACGGAAATTAGCCAAAATGCGGTATTTGATACTGTTAGATATGGGCATGGCTGTAAATCTTTTTCACACTATTCAAGGTTTCTTTTCTACAAATATGCCTTCTGTCATCCAGTATTTAAGGAAGCTTGGTGCGGCATAAATAACATTCTGCACAGCCCACACAAATGACCTGTACTATATGTAGAAGAGCTATTTTGTTTAAGACTATCAGAGTTTCAATAACAAAAGGCATTGAACATAAAAGAATGACTGGTAACAAGTTTTTCCATTATTGTCATTCTTAGTCAATTTGGAAAGGATGAATGAACTTACATATATGTATATATTAACTTAAAATTATCTTAAATTAAATATGCTAACTTAAAATACTTATATACATATTACGTGTTTCAATCCTCATTTCCTTTACTATAAAATGGGTGGATACCAATTTTAAAGGACTGCTATAGGTGCATTTTTCTCTCATAGACAGGGCAGCTGTTTGTGTGACAATGTGTGTCCAATATGTCAATATGGCAGAAGGCCCATCACTGTTAACAGCGTTCCTACAGCCCTTGACCTGGAGATGCAAGGTAGGCAAAGAGGTTACGATCTCAGATGATGGAGACTCCAGGTTTGGAGTCTAGCTGAGCCACACAAATTCATAATTTAGATACGGAGATATTAAGATAACGACAACATGTTGATACTTAGCATGATCACTAAAATACTACTTCATCAACCAGTAATAAGAAATCCTTCATGTCTACATAAATGCTAAATATCCCTTCTTACGCCAACAGGCTGCAGATTTACTATGTCAAGAATAAAACCTATGGATTGGCTGTGAGGACAAACTGGGATGCCAACTGCTTAGAGAATATATGAGCGAGACTAATTTTTCTTGATGACTCTTTTTCTCTGGACCAGATTCATTCAAGATCTTCAGTTATTCAGCACATATTTAGGAGTTATATAAGCACACATATATGCAACTGCCTCTTGATAAATGCTAAATATGAGTACATAGAATTTATGTACCTTTAACTACTCATACATATAGATGACAGCTTCACATTTACCCAGAGTAAAATCACAGCCTGGAGGGACTGGAGTATACATTTTAATATTTACATTGGGCATATTCTAAAAATGCCTTTATATTCGACTCTACGTTAGACATAAACGAGTAGTTCACAAGAATTAAATGTACATAAAACATCAGGCTACCAATAGAAACGCTGAAAGAGTCTAATAATCCTATAAAGCAGTTCTTGCACTCCTGTACTTCTTCAGGGACGTAGACTGGAAAAAGCCATACACAGCTCAACCCCTGTGACACGAGTAGCTTCCTAAGGAAGATGGAGGAGTGATATCACCTGGTATCATCTCTTCGGGTCTATTCTTATTGGGAAAGACAAATCAGCACACACTTAGTGATGATATCAGGCATCAGCCCACAAATGTAATCAGAGAGGGAACATGACCAGGCTAAGCGTCAAACACTTTAGGTTCTGGCCCATGTCCTGTCACATGACCTCTCTGAGTCTCAAGTTCTTTTTATCTATAATTTGAAAAGAATATTCTAGATAATCTTTCAAAGTCCTTTCAATTCTGTGTCTAATAGCTTTTTACCTGAGAAGAACAGTATTAATAAAGCTGAAATTCTATAATTTCCACCTGTCTTTGGAAGCAAAATATGGTCGAAGAAACCCCGTTCTGAGCTATGACTTTAATAAGAATCTTCGGTGTGAGGAGTTACTCATACGGCTACAGCATTTTCTAGTCCAAACTGGCATAAACTTATTTTCCCTCGGAGCAAAGTATTTATCTGTGTGTTTCAAAAAAGCTTAAGCCAAGACCTGCTATTTTGTCCATTTTCACTTTTCACAAAGGTCCTGGGTCACCCTTTGATACCCTCAGACTGGAGGGTAAAAATTCAGGAGACCAAAATTTGAAAAAGAAAAGAAAGAAAAGAACACAGAAAAAGCAAAGGGCCAAGTCCCATCTCTCCGTCTAAGTTCATCAAGTGTCAGAAGCTCCTCCAGACCCCGCAGGAACATTGGCTTTGTAGTTGTCACTACTGCCTCAACTGCTATAGCTCTGCTTTCACCTTTCACTTTTTCGAGAGGAAATATTTCTGTCACTTCATCAATCAAGAAGAGAAATGGAGAGTGAAAGGGAAAACCACTGAAGTAGCAGCTGAGCTGAGCAACACTACAAAGCCTTCGAAACGTCCAGAATAGAGCCTGACAGCCGAGACATGCAGTAAAGGTTTTTTTCTTTTTCTTTTCTTTTCCAATAGCAGCACTGGTTTTCCCTTTCACCATCTATGAATCTACTTTCTGTTTTGGATCACTGGACAAGTCAGTACTTGGATCTCATTGGAGTCTTGACAGTGATTTTAGAGATGTTACCAATCAAGCCGAATTGTACCTCCTGTTTTCTGTGCCCAGAAAGACGACACAGACATCGGGTACTGAGCGGTGCTGTGGGTCAGCACGGGAGTGCGATCGGCAGACGCGCAAGGAGGTGCGCACAGACTTTCCCGCACCGGATATAGCTCCAGCTACTTTTTGAGTGTGAAATTCAGCCCCAAATGCTTTCCAAGTAGGAAAAATAAACTGAGAATCCAGATCATGAGATAGTTTTGTTGTCAAAAAGCGAAAGTTAAGAGTAAAGCCAAATCTACAGAGCCAATAGTGACAGCTTCTACTGGTCCAAGTTCGTAAAGGGGAATTCTGGAGGTTCTCCTAAAATGGAAAGAGAAGAATAGAAAAAAGCATTACAAAAAAAAAAAGAAAAAAGAAAAAAGAAAAAAGCATTACAGTAGAACATGTTTGTAAGCTACAAAAGCTACATCTACGATTTTCTTTGAACCACAGTTTCTATGTTCAGCGGTATGAAAATATTTTGTTAATCTGAAGAAACACACTGCCCTCCTAAAGGACAATTTATGTTTTCTAGTTGGAAAAGTTTTATTCAGACCTATCATGTCATCAATTCCTTTAAATAATAAGGACTTTTTTCTGAAGGAGTCTGACCTCAGGTGAAAATACTAATACTGCTTCTCAAAAAATATGGTGATATGGAGCATCAACACACTCTTCTAAGTTTCTTCCCACAAAAATCCGACTTTTTTTTTTTTTTTAAAGATTTTATTTATTTATTTGTTAGAGAGCGAGCACAGGCAGACAGAGAGGCAGGCAGAGGCAGAGGGAGAAGCAGGCTCCCTGGCGAGCAAGGAGCCCGATGTGGGACTCGATCCCAGGACGCTGGGATCATGATCTGAGCCGAAGGCAGCCGCTTAACCAACTGAGCCACCCAGGCGTCCCAATCATAGCTTTTATGTGTTATTTTTGTTGATTTTTTTTCCTTAGTGCTATTTGGATAGTATATACCCACATGCTCACTAATAATATCTATTTTCCATTTTAGCAATGTAAAGTCAAGGTATATGAAAATGCAAGAAATTAAAACAAGGATACGAAAATGCAAGAAATTAAAACCAGGATTTGTGGTTTTTAGATTTTATATTCACTACAACAAAAACATTTCATAACAATGGAATATTTCATGACTTCCAAATGAAATCCTTTTGTTAACTAGCTTGGTTTTTCACATGTATTGCTGACATTTCAGTCCAAAGTACATTCAACTCTGTATTAACCTGACAAGATAATCTCCTCTCAGTGCTCCCTGACTAGAGGGAGTTCCTAGTAAGAGAGCTTAGTTAACCGCCATCTTGGTGCCAACTCCGTATTTTCAATGTGCTATGAATCTCACTGATTCTAGATTAGAAGAAGCTGAGGTAATATGTCCCCCTTATTTTTATTAAATGTTGCCTATTTAAGACTGACAAAAGTATTGGTGATCCACTATTTACATCAGAGCAAAATAAGGTAATGATTCTAACATCCTATCTGTCTATCATTATATATCCATTCGGCCTCACAACATTCATATGAAAAAGCCTGCAGTCATTCCTCTGGATGCTTATGCTTCTCCATGCCAAAGAGATAAATATTTATAAAAACTCAAAAGCTGTTTTTGTGTTCTTTAGCTGTCCCGTATTCAGTATTTGTTAGAATTTCCCACCATGCTCAAGTTTAGAGCTAGGCGGCGTGGTGCACTATATTGGCCGGACGTCGTTGGCAAACAACGGGTGACAGCTTCCGGCGGGGTCCTTTTTCAAGCAACACTACCATGGAGAGCTAGAGCTCTTTCAGATTAGGTAAGAAGACACAAGTGAGTTGAGTTTTGCCCAGGACGTCAGGGCTTTTCAAAGGCTTTGTCAATAAACAATGAATATTTAACCTTTTCAGAACAGGTTGAATGGTGCTGAGTATCAGTCCCCGTGGAGGACTAGAACACACCAGCCCCGCTTCCTCTCTTGCTGTCGCACTGCCCGAGCGCACCTCACCTCCACCAAGGGGCGACCTCTAGCAGACTGACTACCAGAGCCTCCTTCCACCCCCTGCTGCACTGAAAGCATCCTCATCCTGCCGGGTGGGGGCAAGACCTCTTGTGCAGGCCTGGTCTGCCTAGAAAGGGGTGGACATTCCCACTATCAATCTTCAGGGGAAAAGCTCGCCCTGAGAAAAGAAATTAGACCACAAAAAGCAGGCCTTGGAGAAGCAGAAAAGAACAAAAGTTTCTCTTCCGGCTTCTGCTTCTTGGTTTAGCCTTTAAAACAGTCTAAGGTTCCTGAAGGTACCCTGAGGCGGCGGTGTCGGAAATGACCTTGACAAAGGAGTTAGGCTAGGAGCTAAGCCCCTCTGGGACGGCGGTCCTGTGCAAATGGCCACCTGCCAGTGAAGCAGCGCATCGGTTCAGTGCGTATCAAATCAGCACCTGGAGAGAACAGAGCCAGGATCGCCCACCAGATGGGTAAACACCGTCCGGCGAAGCTTGCCTCCGTCCCATGTGTGTAGCAGAGCATAAAGCAGGCCATTTCTTGCTGTGGGTAGCGGTCAAAAAGGCTGGAAAGCCACCGTGGCAGGGGATCCAAATCTCGCAACTGAGGTTATGTCGTTCACATACCCTTTGTTGTTCAGACTTTAGTAAAGCCCTGTCTGAAGTCTTTTAGCCGTGCCACAGGGGATGAAGTTCAAGGTTTCACCTTCTGGGCTTGAACTGGAGAGCCGAGGGGGAACAGCCCCCTCCTGTGGCCAGCACAGGGATGACAGGGGTCCCCGAACGAGGCTGCCCCAGGGAGGGCAAAGGTCTGGAAGAACCAGAGCTGCAATACTCAGCCGCATCTTCCCATGCGAAGCTTTTTTTTTTAAGGAGGAATTTTTTTTTAAATTTTATTTTTATTTAAACATATAGTGTAACCTCACCACCCTCTCCCCACCTCCCTCTCCTCCACCCCCCTCAGTTTGTTTTATGACATTAAGAGTCTCTTTTGGTTTGTCTCCCTCCCGATCCCATCTTGTTTCATTTTTTTTTCCTACCCCCTTAACCCCCATTTGTGACGACATGGATGGAACTAGAGGGTATTATGCTTAGCGAAATAAGTCAATCAGAGAAAGACAACTATCATATGATCTCCCTGATATGAGGAAGTGGCCATGGGAAGCTTTTTTTCTCGCCCTGTTCCCCTAGAGAACGGGGCGATTTTTTAGAGGAAATCTGACAACTTCCTTATATCCTATTTCTTCCCAATCAGCTCGGTGTGGGAAGGCGGCTAACAGTGATGGTTAGAGCAGGAGGTTCTCTATATTAGAGTTTGTCTTCCAAATGGAGTCAGTTTGGGGAGGGAAGGTGGTGTTCTCGAAGCAGGGCACGGGGACCGCTGGTGTGAACTGGGCGGCCGTGGGGACCCTCCCCACAGGGACTGGAGAGCCTCTGAATGGGAGCCCTCTGCTTGTTTCTTAGGGTCTCTACTGCTTTACACATGCTTGCGATTAACAACAAAAAAGCCCTGGATAAATGGTGGATCAGATAGCAACTGCTCCTCTGTAGCTATGGAAAGTGAGAGAATAAAAACAACAGAGTATCAAATTTCGAAGTTTTAAAAGGATTGAAGAGACACTGTGTGATGAAAGATACAGATTTATCTTCCCAATTATTTTTTATTTAGACGAATCTTGTTAGTTCTGTTTGCTAGCCACACAGTGGTTAAATCGGGGAGTTGAAGTGAAACCCAAGAGGTAGAGGCCCCTCGAGTCCTGAGTAGTAAGGGAGACTGCCTCGCTCCAAAATGCTTGTCAGAGCTAAGCCTGTACAAAAAACTCAAGGGCTCTTATTTTTAACTCATTTTTTTAGAAACTTACTTGAAGTACGCAAAACTTTTTTTCCCACGAATGAATAATTTGGGCAAACAATTTGAATTAAAATTAGTTATAATTTTTTTCATCAGATGTAGTGTTCCATAATTCATCAGCTGCATATAACACCCAGAGCTCATCACATCACATGCCCTCTTTAAAAATCATTTATAATTTAACATATAGATATTTGGCAAACTCCTACTCCATCTTAAAAGCTGCTTTTAATCTGACATGAGTTTGATGCCTCATTTTCAAATAAACCATTAAAAATTTGTGACTGAATCTGCGTATAATAGTGTGTGGAAGCAGAGCGGCCAAGTCTAACCTCACCTTGTCTTCATACATCCTCTTGGCTTCTCTTAACTCAGAACGTAGCTGAGAAACAGTGGATTCCAGATCACTGAGTTGACGCATATACATGGAATTTTGGTTTCTTGCTTGTTCTCTAAGAAGAGTTTGAAAGGGGGATAAAAGCGAACAGCAAACTAAGAAGTGTGCTATCTACGCGTACGCCAGCATTTAGATCCTGCCGCTAGTTCTTTCACATTGTATAACTAGGTCACAAGTATTTTACTTTCCAAAACAGCTTCTCAAAAGCTTCAGCTCAACTATGCTGTTAAGTGCAGAAGCTAGACAGTATGTATTAGGGTTCCTTTGTTTCATTTGTACTATTTCTCTCTACTTTTGTATATGATTGAAAATGTCCCTATAAGAAGTTTCAATACAAATATACAAATACACAATTGTATACAATTTGTATTGTATACAAATATACAATACAAATATAAGCTCAAGTTACAAAATTATTTATATGTATGTCTATATTTTATGTATATATATGTACACATACCCACAAATAACGTATGTGGTTTTGATTGATCCTATCAGCTGTAATATGAACAATATTTAAAACACCCAATTCCAAGAGGCCCAAATGTGTGCAATAATACTTCTTTTTCTTTCCCGCTAGGAGAGAACATGGGGTGGCAGGGCGGCCACTGTCCACAGGCCTCAGCTGCACCGCGCCGCGGACCCACGTGTGGTACTCCTGTCACCCTCTGGCCAGTGAGGACAGCCTTACAGGGAATCCCTGCCTAACCCCTGGCGTGCAGACAGCACGGGCCCCCTGTGCTCTTGAGCACAACGTGTGTGTGCTCAAGGGTGTGCGTGGCACCACCCGGGAAGGATCGAGAGAGACTGAGCCCAGCGTGCCCGGTCCTCTCAGAGAGCCAAGGAGCTTGTGGGCCGACAGGACATGCTACTCCTAGTGACCGTGGCCTTTAGGAAGGCAGTCACAGCACACTCAGTGTGCCAGCAGGGGAGGGAGATGTAGACAGAGGCGTCACTACCTCACGTCCTTCTAGGTCACAGGCAGAGAAACACACCAAAAGCAGTACCTGCTGTGTAAAGGACTCTTGCACAGAAGAGGAGAAAAGCCTAAAGAACTTCCAGTTGCTCTCCTATTTCCTACTCTCGAAGGAAATACCTCCACCCATTATGGACGTGGGCATGGCTGGCCTCCTAG
>ML105159.1:0-17889 GCA_003697995.1 Taxidea taxus jeffersonii | reverse complement strand
GGGCTGTGTACCAGACAGGCTGTGTGGGCTTGGAGTGCAGCTGGAGACCAGGGAGATGGGAGGGTCTGACTGCTTTACTCTGAGGCTCACTGAAGGGGTCCCTGAGCTCTTGGATCCTCTGGGTCAGAGATTGGGAGGTCGCCATTGTCATTCTCATCCTCCAAAGCTGTACAAAAAGTGTTTAGGGAACAAAAGCTACCAAGAGCAAACCTGAGCAGATTGCGTAGCCTGGCCACCGGCAAGGGCGGTGCAATTCTGCCTCGGGCAAAGACATCTGAGAATCACTGCAAGAGGTCCCTCATCAGCAAGATCATCCAGCCAAGACCAAGTTTACCCATCAATGAGAATGGGGCTAGGGGAATACAGCACATAGAATTCATAGCTTTTTCCCTACGATTCTTTAGTTTTTCAAAGTTAAATTTTTAAAATGTCGTTATTTTTTTTCTCTATTTTTTAAAAATTTTTCCTCTTTCCTATTTTAACCTATTTTAACTATTTTATCATAACAGCTTTTTAAAAATCTTTTTAATTTTCATTTTTATACTCATATTCTATTCCTTCAGTGTATTTAACCTTATTTTTTGTGTATATATAAGTTTTTCTTTCTTTAAAATTTTGGAAGTTTCTTCTAACAGACCAAAATACACCCAAAATCAAGTGTGTGGGTCTGTCCTATTCACCAGCCTATATGTATACATTAATTTAGTGACACTGTATTGCCTGTAAGGTGACTGTTACTGTATATTGTCTCTGTTCCTTTCTGGTCTGTTACTTTTAGGCTCTCTGTTTGCTTAGAGGACCCCTTTCAATATTTCCTGTACAGATGGTTTGGTGTTTGCAAATTCTTTTAGTTTTCTATCTATGTATGTGTATATGTATGTATATACTCTTTTAGTTATACATATATATATATATGTGTATATATATATATAGTTTTCCCCTTTCTTCCCTCCCATGTTTCACATCTCTTCTGATTTGGTTAGTGTATACTTTTCTGGTATTGTTACCCTTTTAGCATTTTGTTCTCTCATTCATCTGTTCTTCTCTGGACAAAATGACAAGGTGGAAAAACTCATCTCAAAGAAAAGAACAAGAGGCAGTACCGACTGCTGGGGACCTTCTCAACATGGACTTAGTAAGCTGTCAGAACTAGAGTTCAGAATGATGATTATACAGATGTTAGCAGGACTTGAAAAAAGCATAGAAGATACTAGAGAATCCCTTTCTGGGGAAATAAAATCCCTTTCTGGAGAAATAAAAGAACTAAAATCTAACCAAGTTGAAATTTAAAAAAAGCTATTAATGAAGTGCAATAAAAAACGGAGGTTCTTTCTGCTAGGATAAATGATGCAGAAGAGAGAATTAGTGATATAGAAGATGAAATGATGGAGAATAAAGAAGCTGAGAAAAAGAGATAAACAACTACTGGATCATGAGGGGAGAGTTTGAGAGATAAGTGATGCCATAAGATGAAGCAATATTAGAATAATTGGGATCCCAGAAGAAGAAGAGAAAGGGGGGCAGAAGGTATACTGGATAAAATTATAGCAGAGAATTTCCCTAATTTGGAGAAGGAAACAAGCATCAAAATCCAGGAGCCACAGAGAATCCCCCCCCCGACCCTGCAATCAATAAAAGCAGGTCAACAGCACAGTATCTAATAGTAAAACCTACAAGACTCAGAGACAAAGAGAAAATCCTAAAAGCAGCATGGGACAAGAGGTCTGTAATCTACAACAGGAGAAACATTAGATTGGCAGCAGACCTATCCACAGAGACCTGGCAGACCAGAAAGAAATGGGATGATATATTCAGAGCACTAAATGAGAAAAATATGCAGCCAAGAATACTATATCCAGCTAGGCTGTCATTGAAAATATGAGAAATAAAACGTTTCCAGGACAAAGAAAAACTAAAAGAATTTGCAAACACCAAACCCGTGTTACAGGGAATATTGAAAGGGGTCTTCTAAGCAAAGACAGAGCCTGAAAGTAACAGACCAAAAAGGAACAGAGACAATATACAGTAACAGTCACCTTACAGGCAATACAATGGCACTAAATTAATATCTTTCAAACATTACCTTGAATGTAAATGGACTAAATGCCCCAACCAAAAGACACAGGTTATCAGAATGAATAAAAAAAACAAGACCCATCAATATGCTGTCTATAAGAAACCCATTTTAGACACAAAGACACCTCCAGATTTAAAGTGAGGGGGTGGAAAACAATTTACCATCCTAATGGACATCAAAAGAAAGCTGGGGTGGCAATCCTTGTATCGGACAAATTTTAAGCCAAAGACTAATAAGAGATGAAGACAGACATTATATTAGACTTAAAGGGCCTGTCCAACAGGAATGTCTAACAATTTTAAATATCTATGTCCCTAACATGGGAGCAGCCAATTATATAAACCAATTAATAACAAAATCAAAGAAACACATTGACAATAATACAGTAATAGTAGGGGACTTTAACAAACCCCTCACTGAAATGGACAGAGTATCTAAGCAAAAGATCAACAAGGAAATAAAGGTTTTAAATGACATACTGGACCAGATGAACATCACAGATATATTCAGAACATTCCATCCAAAGCAACAGATTACATATTCTTCTCTAGTGCACATGGATCACAAATCAGGTCTCAACTGGTACCAAAAGACTGGGATCATTCCCTGCATATTTTCAGACCACAAGGCTTTGAAACTAGAACTCATCTGCAAAAAGAAAGTTGGAAAGACCTCAAATACATGGAGGCTAAAAGAGCATCATACTAAAGAATGGGTCAACCAGGAAATTAAAGATGAATTTAAAAAATTCATAGAAACAATTGAAAATGAAAACACAACTGTTCAAAATCTTTGGGACACACGAAAGGCAGTCCTAAAAAGAAAGTATACAGTGATTTAAGCCTTTCTCAAGAAACAAGAAAGTTCCCAAATACACAACATAACACTACACCTAATGGAGCTGGAGAAAGAACAGCAAATAAAGCCCAAACCCATCAGGAGAAGAGAAATAATAAAAATCAGAGCAGAAGTCAATGAAACAGAACCCAAAAAATAGTAGAACAGATCAATGAAAAAAAGGAGCTGGTTCTTTGAAAGAATAAGATTAATAAATCCTTGGCCAGACTTATCAAAAAGAAAAGAGAAAGGACCCAAATTAATAAAATCATGAATGAAAGAGGAGACACCACAACCAACACCAAAGAAATACAAACAATTATAAGAACATATTATGAGCAACTATACACCAGCAAATTTGATAATCTGGAAGAAATTCTTAGAGACATATAAACTACCTAAACGGAACCAGGAAGAAATAGAAAACCTGAACAGACTCATAACCAGTAAGGCAGTTGAAGCAGTCATCAAAAATCTCCCAAAACACAAGAGCCTTTCACCAGTTTCCCAGGGGAATTCTATCAAACATTTAAAGAAGAATTAGTACCCATTCTCCTGAAACTGTTCCAAAAAATAGAAACGGAAGGAAAACTTCCAAACTCATTTTATGAGGCCAGCATTATCTTGATCCCAAAACCAGACAAAGACCCCATCAAAAAGTAGAATTATAGACCAATATCCCTGATGAACATGGATGCAAAAATTCTCACCAAAATCTAGCCAGTAGGATCCACAGAACATTAAAAGGATTAGTTACCATGGCCAAGTGGGATTTATTCCTAGACTGCAAGGTTGGTTCAACATCCACAAATCAATCAATGTGATACATTAATAAAAGAACAAGAACCACATGATACTCTCAATAGATGCTGAAAAAACATTTGACAAAGTACAGCATCCTTTCTTGATCAAAACTCTTCACAGTGTAGGGATAGAGGGTATGTATCTCAATATCATCAAAGCCATCTACGAAAAACCCACAGCAAATATCATTCTCAATGGGAAAAAGATCTCAGCTTTTCCCCTAAGGTCAGGAACACTGCAGGACTGTCCACTATCACCACTGCTATTCAACATAGTACTAGAAGTCCTAGCTTCAGCAATCAGACAGCAAAAAGAAATAAAAGGCATCCGAATCAGCAAAGAAGAAGTCAAACTCTCACTCTTTGCAGATGATATGATACTTTATGTGGAAAACCCAAAGACTCCACTCCAAAACTGCTAGAACTCATACAGGAATTCAGTAAAGTGTCAGGATATAAAATAAATGCACTGAAATCAGTTGCATTTCTATGCACCAACAGCAAGACAGAAGAAAGAGAAATTAAATAGTTGATCCCATTTACAATTGCACCCAAAACCGTAAGATGCCTAGGAATAAACCTAAGCAAAGAGGCAAAGAATCTGTACTCAGAAAACTATAAAGTACTCATGAAAGAAATTGAGCAAGCACAAAGAAATGGAAAAACGTTCCATACTTGTGGATTGGAAGAATATTGTGAAAATGTCTATGCTACCTAAAGCAATCTACACATTTAATGCAATCCCTATCAAAAAAATATCATCAATTTTTTTTCAAAGAAATGGAACAAATAATCCTAAAATTTATATGGAACCAGAAAAGACCCCAAATAGCCAGAGGAATGTTGAAAAAGGAAGCCAAAGTTGGTGGCATCACAATTCCAGACTTCAGGCTCTATTACAAAGCTGTCATCATCAAGACTGTACGGTACTGACACAAAAACAGACACATAGATCAATGGAACAGAATAGACAGCCCAGAAATGGAACCTCAACTCTATGGTCAACTAATCTTCGACAAAGCAGGAAAGAATAATCCAATGGAAAAAAGACAGCCTCTTCAACAAATGGTGTTGGGAAAATTGGACAGCCACATGCAGAAAAATGAAACTGGACCATTTCCTTACACCACACATGAAAATAAACTCAAAATGGATGAAAGATCTCAATGTGAGACAGGAATCCATCAAATCCTTGAGGAGAACACAGGCAGCAACCTCTTCGATCTCAGCCGCAGCAACTTCTTCCTAGGAACATCATCAAAGGCAAGGGAAGCAAGGGCAAAAATGAACCGTTGGGACTTCATCAAGATCACAAGCTTTTGCACAGTAAAGGAAACAGTCAACAAAACCAAAAGACAACTGACAGAATGGGAGATGTCTGCAAATGACATATCTCATAAAGAGCTAGTATCCAAAATCTATAAAGAACTTATCAAATTCCACACCCAAAGGACAAATAATCCAACCAAGAAATGGGAAGAGGACATGAGCAGACATTTCTGCAAAGACAACACATGAAACAATGCTCAACATCACTATGCAAAGGAAAATACAAATGAAAACCATAATGAGGTACCACTTCACACTAGTCAGAATGGCTAAAATCAACAAGTCAGGAAATGATAGATGTTGGAGAAGATGTAGAGAAAGGTGAACTCTCCTACACTGTTGGTGGGAATACAAGCTGGTGCAACCACTCTGGAAAACAGCATGGAGGTTCCTCAAAAAGTTGAAAATAGAGCTACCCTATGACCCAGCAATTGCACTACTAGGTATTTACCCTAAAGATACAAACGTAGTGATCTGAAGGGGCACGTGCACCCGAATGTTTATAGCAGCAATGTCCGTAGAGCCAAACTATGAAAAGAGTCTAGATGTCCATCAACAGATGAATGGATAAAGAAGATGTGGTGTATGTATATACAATGGAATACTATTCAGCCATCAAAAACCCCTGAAATCTTGCCATTTGCAACAACGTGGTGGAACTAGTGGGTATTACGCTAAGTGAAATAAGTCAGTCAGAGAAAGACAATTATCAATGATCTCACTGATTTGAGGAATTTGAGAAAAAAGACTGAAGATCATAGGTGAAGGGAGGGAAAAATGAAACAAGATGAAACCAGAGAGGGAGACAAACCATAAGAGACTCTTACTCTCAGGAGACAAACTGAGGGTTGCTGGAGTGGAGGAGGGCGGGAGGGTCAGGGTGGCTGGGGGATGGACACTGGGGAGGGCGTGTGCTATGGTGAGAGCTGTGAAGTGTGTAAGACTAATGAATCACAAACCTGTACCCCTGAAACAAATAATACATTATATGTTAATTTTTAAAAAAGAATAAATGAGGTTTGGGGATCCTGGGTCGCTCAGTCAGTTTAGCATCTGACTCTTGATTTTGGCTCAGGTCATAATATCAGGGTTGTGAGATCAAGCCCCATGTCGGGTTCTCAGTCATAGAGCCTGCTTATGATTCTCTCCCTCTCCCTCTCTTTAAAAGGAAGGAAGGGAAGGAGGGAGAGAAAAGAAGGAAAGGGAGGAAGGAAGAAAGGAAGGAGAGAGAAAGAAAGAAACAAAGAAACAAGCAAAGAAAGAGAAAGAAAGGAAGGAAGGAAGGAAAGAAAGAAAGAAGAAAGGAGGAGAGAGAATAAATGAGGTTTTTGCCTCGTACCACTATGTAAAGGTGGCACACATATAGTTGGAAGGGACAGAGGGAGAGAGTGAGTTTGGGGGAAAGTTCATGTATCCAGCCAGGAAGGCTAAGTTGACAGAGCCTCAGAAACATTTCAGTAGAAATGTCAAGCAGGTACATGGATATACGGACCGGCACAGAGCTAAGGTGAGAGGTCTGTACTAGAAATATAAGCTGAGCATGTGTCGGCATACAGATGGGAACAGAAGCCACGGGAATCACTGTATTTTCAGATGGTTTTGTTGGAACAAGAAACTGAAAGCAAATAAGCTCAAGGAAAATCAAGAGGGTCCCCATGAGAAAAGAGTGCTTCAAGAGGGTCCCCATGAGAAAAGAATGCTTCAAGAGGCAGTGGATAATCACCTGTGTGAAATGTTGCTGGAAAGTCAAATAAGAAAAGGAACATAAGCAGCAATTGGCTTTAGCATCACTGCCTTCTCCTACTGCAGCACAGATCTCACTGTTACTACCATTTTCTATTTAAACATCTCAGCCACAGACTTTAGTAAAGGTATCCACAGACACGGCCACATCTTTTCCATCTTTATACATCCAGCACCTAGCACACCTGTTACATAGGAGGTTCGTGCTAAATATTACAAGTCTCCAAACAGCCCTGTGATTTATTTAGAGATGTGACACATATTTACTGGGAGCCAATCAAGTGTCAGATGCTCTGCCAGAGGATGGACAGGGGAAATGAATTAAGACACTGTTTCTTTCCCTTGGTATGGTATGGTATCTCCGCATCATCCGTCTGTCCACCCACCCTCCCCCTTCATTAGTGCACTTATTCATAAGGTATTATCGCTACTTATATATCAGATCCTCTTCAAGTCTATGAACCTTATTCATCTTGTAATGATGTAAGTCCTACCTTATTGTAAGTCCTCGTAAGTCCTACCTTATTCATCTCTGTATCACTGCACATAATGCAATAGTACATGATTTCAGCAACTAATAAAGTTATAGTTTTTCCCCTGAGTGTGCTTATGCAGTGTGAATGAGGGAGAACAATTTGTTCACGAGTACCGTAACATGACCTAAATACTGCAGTAGACGTGCACACAGGGTGACAGCTGTGCAGAGAAGAACATACCTAATGCTGTTTAGAGCAAAGGACTCAGAGAAGCAAATGCTTGAGCTGAGTCTTGATGGATAATAAGAATTTGCCAGGCAGACATGGTAAAGAGGAGGAAATGGCCTGGGCAAAAGCATGAAGCCCTAGAGTAGCATGCTACCTCCAGGGAAGAGCAAATAGCTTAACATTGTTGCAATGGAGGGTGCATTTGGGGAACAGGTAGTAGATGAGGCTACAACATACAGAGAGGGGTTATATCATGAAAGGCTTTGTGTACAATGATAAGTTTCACTTTTAGACTACAGACTACTGGGACCCAGTTTACAACTGTAAATCTGCCTAAAGCTGGCTTCGTTCTACATAAGGTCCAGTTAAAAATATTTAGCAAATATTTAAAAAATGTAGCAAATAACTTCTATATATCATTTAGCTATTACGTATCTACATATATCTAAAAACCTATCCCCACAACTGCTTTGTAAAGAAAAACAAGGTATCAGGGTGCCTGGTTGGCTCAGTTAAGCATCTGTCTTCAGCTCAGGTCATGATCTGGGGGTCCTGGGATAGGATTCTGTGTCGGGCTCCCTGCTGGGCAAGGAGTCTGCCTCTCCCCCATGCTTGTGCTCTCTCTCTCAATAAGAAATAATCTTAAAAAATTTTGAAAAAAGGAAAACAAGGTAACATGATAGCAGGACAGCAGGCTGAATCAATTATTATAATTACAGCTAAACATCATTAATTATAATATTTTGAACTATTCAAGTTTAATTAAAATTAGCCATGAAACCAAGGCGTTCTATTAACAAAAGAAAAATAGGCATATAAACTTCATGTGTCCAATTCTTAATTCTGAAATGGAAGGCATAAGCCAAATTAATAAGTTTAACCAATAAATCTACCATTGTTTCTTTTAGTAGGTTTAGGTTCTGTTCCAAGGCAATGTGCCTCACTGTCATCCCCAAATGGCATAAAGTACTAGAAGAAAAGAAAGAACACAACTCACTTCATTTAGTCTTCTCTGCAGATCTTTGACTTGATGTGAATATTCTTCCAAAACACGTTCAATGTGTTCCTTTCCAGGGTAAGGGATGACTTTTCTAGGAGAATCAAGTTCCACTTCATATTTGGGGAAAAAAGGAATTTGTGTCAATGTCCCAGCTGAAGACGTGTTTTCAATGATTGTGCCACGAACAGATGACATAAAAAATGGACTTGAAGAACCTAAATATTAAAGAATGAATCAATCACCTTACTAATAAAATAGTTCTGTGGTAAACATTTTCCTAAGTGATTTCCTTAGTGAACCCTGAAGATGCTCAAGGTCTCGGGGGAAAACAGACAAGTAATCGATTGGTAAGAGCTCTGAGAGAGGAAAGCACTAGGTAAAAAGGAGATCTGGGAGGAGGAGGGAGTTTTACTTGATAGTGATCAAGTGATACCCGAGTTGAATGAGCCTTGAAGTATATTAAGGAGAAGAGGAAGGACACTGTAGGCAGGACAATGGTGAAGAGGCTTGTGACAGCACAGTTATTCCTGACAGGAAAGCATTAGCCAGATATGAGAATGAAGATATAGGTCAGATCACGAAGGACCTTGTGGTCATGGTGAGGAGCTTGACTTTCATCTTGAAAGCTTCAGGAAGTCATGAATGGATTTCAGGGTAAGAGAGCAGTTCACTAGGTTTGTGGTCTGAAAAAGGCTGTCGGGCTTCAGTGTGGAGAATGCACTGGATGGGGATAAACTGAGGTAGAGAATCGAGTCAGAGAAGGCTTTCCTCGACACAGGCAAGACACGGCAAGCATCTACCCTAAAGCAGAGACAGTGGTGACGGACACAAGGGTATGGACTTGAGAAATACATGTGGGAAGGAGGAGATGGGGGGGGTGTCAAAGAGCTTCAACCTCCAATCAATGCTGCTTCTTTTGTGAGTTGAGGAGTCTGCGCTGCTTCAGAGCTAGGAATTTGGGAACCATCCACCTCTGAATTCTAGTGAATCCTTGAAGCAATGGGATCATCCAGGGGCAGTGTGTAAAGGGAAAACAGAGGATCAAGAAGAGTACTCCAAGGAAACACCAGTATTTAAAGGGAAGACAAGGAAGCAAAACCCAGGAAGAGTCGCAGGAGAACCACAAAGATATTAGAGAATTATATTCAAGAAACACCACTGGTTTGAATGGAGTGACTGAGATAGTGTGAGATGAAAAGAGGCCTTCCCATAAGCGGGCTGAGAAACCCCCCGCTGAAAACACAGGCTACCTTTCATGTAAAGGAAGGAGGTCTCAGGGGGCACTGGGGAGGCTCAATAAGTCAAGTGTCTGCCTCTGGCTCAGGTCAAGATCCTAGAGTCCTGGGGTGGGGATCGAGCCCCACATCTGGCTCCCAGCTCGGTGCGGGGCCTGCTTCTCCCTCTCCTTCTCCTTCTGCCCTCCTCCTCCCCCTGCTCGTGCTTAGGTGCTCTCTCTTTCAATTACATAAATAAAATCTTAAAAAAAAAACAAACAAAGAAAGGAGGTCCAAAAGTGGACCCAAGAGTCCAGAAAGTGGCACCAAGAACCATGGGGAGTTACCCCCAGGCCTGAGTCCTCATCTGGGAATGGTCAACCTGCGCTCAGCCAGATTTCAGAATTGTGACAGACCGTGTGCCTCCTGTTCTCCCCGTGCGGGACAGTAGTTTTGATAGATGCGGGTCTGCTCCTGGACGCCGGCTGTCACAGGTCTTCAGATGAAGAGGAACTCGACTCAGGATGCTGACAACTGTGAAGCTTCATCCATCCCTGAATCTAACTGCAGTAAGGAGATTCTGGCCTTTGAAAGGATGGAAGCTGTCACGGGATGAGACTGTTAGGGACCTTGTGGGGAGACAGAGAATGCACTTTGCGTGTGAGAGAAATGTAAATAATTTGTGACCAGAGAGCAAACTGTGGTGCTTTGGAAATACGTCCATAAATGCTTTTATAGTTGTCCCTTGAATAGGTGGAGGTTGACTTCCCTCCCCTCTGTAAGAAAGGAGCGATGGGAGTGAACGTGTTAAGCATGTGCACACTTATGTCGGGGAGGGGCAGCCACTGCTTACTTTTGCAGAAGGAGACACTGGAAGATGAACACAGAATAGACATATAGAAACATGCATACAGAAACAGAAATAAAACACAGAAAATGGTTATCTCCAGGGGTACAGGGAGGGGCAGAAATAGAGTGGAAGGGAGAGGGATGGCAGCGAAATTCTACTGAATGTGCCTTTCCGTTAAGTCTTTACTTTTGAGCCAGGTACGTGTCATATATATTCTAAAAATAAAATGAAGTTGAATATTAACAGAAAGAAACCTTATAGTAAGTCTGTAACATGCCACAGAGGAAAACAGTTCCTTCCAGTAACTTTAGAATATAGTACTCTGCGTGGGCTTAGTGCGCCTCTCTTAGCCGCCGGCTTGTCCACGGTGGGAGCACAGCTGTAATTCTGAAACTCTTTTGTGTGGACTGTGGAAGAGAGAAAATGAATGAATATGCTGAGTGTTTTGGGAACTAGAAGTTCACAGTAGGGGAGCTGCAGACATGGAATGAGGGAAGATGACGAAGAACTCCGTGGTACCGGATTTGAATCTGAGTTATCCAGATTTAAAAAAATCTATTAAGATTTTAAGTTAAGATAAAAAAAATCTATTCTGAAACTTTACCCACTGAATGTTCCAGACGAAAATGATACTTCCGTAGCAATATGCACATGAGATTCCAGATTCTATATTATTATTCCCTACTGAAAGGAACCAGGGCTCCTTAGAGAAACGGCTCATTCCAGGCCTGGGGGAAGAAGCCAAACACGGTGCAAGCCGGGGCCATTCCCATGTGCCAGAAAGCAAGGCAGTGGGTCACATTCTAAAGCGACAGGAACCAGCTGAAAAGAACTGGCCAAACACGATACAACTGAGAATCAAAAACGATAGTGGCTGCAATGCATTATAGCACTTTGAACAAAGGACACTCTGTGTACGGATGGATGGCAAGGCAATAATAATGAAAGGAAAGCTCTTCTCTCCTGAGGAATGTTCAGCTAATGACTATGGTAAAATTAGAAAATCAACAACGTAATCATTGCTTTGGGCAAGAATCTTTAATTGATACCAAGACCATTGGATAAAAAGCTTTTTAGCACTAGGATATTCACAAACTCTTGCCCAATGAGTTTAACCTGAATCTAAACATGAAAAACAATCAGAAAAATCTAAAATGTCGGATATTCTATAATACAGCTAGTCTGGCCTCTTTAAGCCTATGCCGTGAAAAACAATAAAGGAGCAAGGATGAAGAGAACAACCACTAAATACAATTCATGATCTCTGGTATTGTTAAACACAGACACACACACACACACACACACACACATACACACACACCCCTAAGGAAGACTTTTTATGAGGACAACTGGGTAAATTTTGATATGATTGCAAATAAGATGACATCACACTGATAGTGATTTTCTCAAATATGATAATGTGGTGATGTAGGAAATCAGCCTTATCTAAGGAGATGCATGTTCAGATTTTGAGGCAAGAATCATGATGCCTTCAGGTAAGTGAAACATAAATTGTAAGTACAGATATAAAGCAAATATAAAAATGCTGACAATTAAAAATTTTCAAAACAAAATACTGGGGGGATAAGAGGCCACTGAACTTGGTGAAAAAAGGAAAATTTATTCACATTGGCCAGAGCGTTTTTGTTGGAGTACTGGGTTCAAAAGCCAGAAGGCTGTAGTTTGCAGAATGGATGGATGGACATTAGATGCCCTTAGGAAATTAGGAAATAATGTTATCTGAGAGTGAGAAAGAAGTGGTAGGGTATGGGACCTAAGAATGGCATGATTTTGAAGTAAGTACCGTGGGAAATTGGAGAGAGAACTGCCTAAGATCGTGAGTCTCCTCTAGCAGGATCAAGGATAGAGATGAGATGGGAGACTATGACTGTGAAGTGGCAAACTGATGGCAAGTCCACAATCTGTATACTTTCTCTAGCAGAATCTTCCAGAAACCCAGCAGAAAAATGGAGAATAAGAGAAAGAGGAAGTTGAAGAGACTGGCAAGCGGCTGGCAAAGGAATGAATGATACAAAAAAGAAAGTGAGGCTAAGAAGAGGTTTTAATTTAGGAGAAAAGGGCAGAATCTAGCAGTTGTTCTCAACCCTCTTTGGAAATCAGTGTCAACTGGGGAGCCTTAAAAAAAAAATAAGGGGCGCCTGGGTGGCTCAGTGGGTTAAGCCTCTGCCTTCAGCTCAGGTCATGATCTCAGGGTCCTGGGATCGAGCCCCGCATCGGGCTCTCTGCTCAGCAGGGAACCTGCTTCCACGTCTCTCTCTCTGCCTCTCTGCCTGCTTGTGATCTCTGTCTGTCAAATAAACAAAATCTTAAAAAACAAAGTAATCCACTGGTACCTAAGCCCCAGTCCAGACTTACTGAATCAGAATCTCTAGGTGTGGATCTAAGCCATGTAAATGTTTAAAACCTCAAAAAGTGATTGTGACACGGAGCCATGGTTTAGAATCACTCCTTCCATGAGGCAGAAGAGTAGGTGCTCTAGGAGTAGGGGAGGGACAAGGCTAGAAGACAAGAGGCTGGATTTCAGAAGTCTAACAGCTCCAAGTAAGAGAAGTGGGTGGCTAGAGTCAATGTCAAGATGAGAAGAACTAAAAAGGTCAAGAAACTCTAAGATGGGTCATTAATGAGGGCAGTGGTATCCTGGGATGATGATGTGCCTGAGGAGGGAGAGTCAACCCAGGAGCTAAGTGCTACTGCCCTGCTGCATACGAGAGACAGAGTGTGGGGAGGCGAGTGAGTGGAACTGGGCAGGGAAGATGGGCACAGCGGCGTGGAGGGGACCGAGGCGTCTCAGGATAGTATAAGCTTCCTAAAGAGCTAAGTCTTCTCAAAATAAGTGCTGAAATGAAAGCATTTAAGCAGACCAGTAAAACAACAGATCTGCAACTGAGAATAAACTTTGGGTGCATTCTTTTAGATGAGAGAGGCAGGCAGGGAAAGCAATCGGAGTGTGCAGGCCACTTGCCTGACTGCCACAAGGCCCGTTCTCTAGCTCTCCCCTGTGGTGCAGCGTGTGGCAGAGAGCTACCTTGCCCAGGCTCCCTTCCCACCTCCTGTCCTGGCAGGTCACCGCAGGAGGTGCGGGGAAGACCCAGAGGCTGAGGCGGAGACACTGCACACCACTCCCTCCCACAGCCTTACCTGGCCTTATGCTCCCTACCCCCCGCTCCCCCCAGCCCCTCTTCCTTCAGCCCTGCTGCAGGTGTGAGCTCACGCTTTCCCGCCCTCCTAACCCTTTCTCTTCTCGTCCTTCTAGCCCAAGGCTGGTGGCAGCCTCCTGCAGCTGTGCCTCCCCGGCTTGCCTCTTCCCCTACAAGGCTTGTCAGCAACGTCAACACCAACTCCTTGCCAGTTCCCCACATCCTTCTGCCTATTTATCGCACTTGTGACTGTTCCTGGCCAGCTACCCCGTCCTTGGACTGAGGTGGGCTCAGGCAGAGGGGAAGGGGCCGGAACTAGGCCAGCAGAGATGGAGAGGGAAGAACGGACTCGAGAGCCACTGCCCACACCAGAAGGGGCATGGCTGACCGGATGGGGTGGGGGATGGAAAGGGTCAAATCGACTTGGGAGCCTGGCTTTGAGCGGACCGGGGAAGAGAGGGTGTTTGGGAAAAACGGAACACGTTGTAGTCCCTCAACATGGAAACAATTTTTAGACCAAAAAAGTAATGTAAACATTTGCTAAAAAACAGATCCGCTATTTTTAAAGACTAAACAGTTTCTTCCTCAAAAAGTAGAATTTTCAATAATAAACATTCATGACCACTGTCTGTGCCCTGCAGTTAAAACCAAAATATACTAAAAAATAGCAGCCTGAATATTATGAAGGCTGTTTAATTCCAGTTTTCCCATTTTGTTTGATAAAGAACACATACCTCCATTGGATGTGACACCACTGCTCGATAAAAGATCTTCATTATTTGATTCACCGGCTTTTGGTTCCATATTAAATATTGCTACCTTTTCTTAGAGAATCTTGAAATATGAGTGCTTCCCTGGTTCGAGTCTTCTGTTTCTTATCTATAAAAGACAGGGATTCGATCTTTATTAAAAGGTATTATAAGAACAAAATTCATAGGAGATGAACTGACTTAGTTCATATTTCAAATTTAGTAATAACTCTTCACCAGAAAAATATTTATATAGAAATATTTTATCACTACATAAAATTAGTGAGTGAATAGAATCTTATTGTAGAAATTGTCGCTTTTAATATCTAAGTAGCTTATTAAAGACAACGTGAAAATCTAAAACTAATACTTTAATTACAATGGTGATCAGCACTCTGGTTACATTGTCAGATAATGGTAGAGAACATCTCCTTAGTGAAAAGTCACAATTAGTAAAAAAAAATAATAAATAAAAATAAATCACAAATCAGCAAATTGAAAATCATTACTAAAACCTGAAAAACTTCTTTAATATCAAACAATGCTCATAATTTTGGATTAGGCCAAGAGGACTCCTGGGTTTGGAGAACGATGGTGGTGGTCTGATTCTAAATCTCATCCCTCATCCTCTGAAAACAACTACACAATCAGGGCGCCTGGGTGGCTCAGTCGCTGGGCGTCTGCCTTCGGCTCAGGTTGTGATCTCAGGGTCCTGGGATCGAGTCCCACGTGGGCTCCCTGCTCAGCGGGGAGTCTGCTTCTCCCTCTGCACTTCCCGCCTGGTCGTGATTGCTCTCTTTCTTTCTCTGGCAAAAATAAATAAATAAAATCCACCCCGAAGAGGGAGGGCACGCTCAAACTCAAGCCTGTCCACAACAGGAAAGGACTAGATAAAAGCAGGACGTGTCCACAAAACTACAAAAATATCAGAAAATGTGAACAAAATCTTTTCTGCTGATAAAAAGTATCCCCCTCTCACCGCACTGACAAACATGAAGTCCAAGAAAACTGTAACACTAGTGCAAGCCCAACTAGATATTCCCCAGCCAGCATCTGAGCATATGAAGCATCAGCCTTGAATCAGAAACATCAAACCAAGAAACACGTCAGACCAACAGGCAAACAAACAGGAAGGAAGGAAGGGAGAGTTGGCCGAGGTCAGGAGAGAAAGAGAAGAAAAAGACAATATTGTACCAGAAAAGAAGCCCAGATTGCAGGGGACACCAAGGGAGAACAGACTAGAAGGAAAACTTAAATCGAGAGAACAGAAGAGGAAAACAAGTGAAAAGGCGGAGAGAGGCAGTGAATGAGATGGGAGGCAGGCAAAGGAGACTGGACATCACTGGTGTCCCTGAAGAAAAAAGTCAAAACAGTGAAATGGAACTATTATTTAGAACTATGATCAAAGAAAGTTTCCTACAAATAAAGGAAGTCCTGAATCTACTGTACCTTTTTCACACTAGGGAATAGTGACCAAGAATGGTCAACTCTGAGACATATCCTAATAAAACTACATTAAGAATTTAAAGATGGGGTTGCCTGGGTGACTCAGTGGGTTAAGCCTCTGCTTTTGGCTCAGGTCATGATCTGCCCCTCTGCCTGCCTCTATGCCTACTTGTGATCTCTGTTGTCAATTAAATAAATAAAAAATCTTTAAAAAAAAAAAAAAGGAATTTAAAGATGAAAAAATCCTTAGGGCCTTTGGGCAAAAAAATATGAAATAATTTACAAAGGCAAGAAAATCAGGATGGCATCGTACTATGCAAAAATAACATACAAAGCAAGGCAATAGCAGAGCAGTATTTTATTTTGTTATTTTTTTTAAGATTTTATTTATTTATTTGACAGAGATCACAAGTAGGCAGAGAGGCAGGCAGAGAGAGAGGGGGAATCAGGCTCCCCGCTGAGCAGAGAGCCCGATGCGGGGCTCGATCCCAGGACCGTGGGATCATGACCTGAGCCGAAGGCAGAGGTTTAACCCACTGAGCCACCCGGGTGCCCTGCAGAGCAGTATTTTAAAGAAACACAAGAAAGTACAAACCAAGGACACTATATCCAGCCAAGATTTTCGAAAGAGTCAAAGTCACAGAAGAACAGTTCTGAATGTGCCAGAACCCTGTATACACGCGCCCTTTCTGAGGATCTGCAAGAGGAGGTGAAGCGTCATTGGACCAGAAGAAGACAGGTCAATATGGCAAAGCGTGAACTGGTGAAAATCTTGTTTTCTAGTAGGCTTTAAATTTTCCAAAATGAACTTTGGAAAAAAGATGAACATGAACATTAAAACAAACAAACAAACCAAAAACCCACATGGGATGCCTGGGTGGCTCAGTAAGTTAAGCATCTGCCTTCAGTTCAGGTCATAATTCCAGGGTCCTGGGATCGAGTCTCGTATCGGCTCTTTGCTCAAGGGGGAGCCACTTCTTCCTTGGCCTGCCACTCCCCCTGCTTGTACACTCACTCACTCTCTCTCTCTCTCTCTCTCTCTGACAAATAAATAAATAAAATCTTTTAAAAAAAAGCAAAAACAAACATAACTGGGGAAAGTGTGCAGAAGGTCTGATGGTGAATGATATCTATCCAATTGTAAAGTTGAGACTAAAACGTGGGTAGAGCGATGGCATTGAAGAATAATATACAAATATTACATGTGTGAAAAAGGAGAACAAATGTAACTTGAAATGGGAAGATAAGCACTAAAAAAGGGGAAAAGTAGAAGACCACTGGTTGTCAAAAAATACTATTTAAAACAGACAGAAAGCAAAGAGTTAAGTAAGAGGAAAAAGGGTCTGTTTATAGGTTTATTACAAAAAGCATTAATGTGAAGGTAACCACTAAAATAAAAATACAAACCTTCTTAAGTGACAAAAAAATTTTCTTTAATAGAGAAAGAGCAGGGAGGAGGGGCAGAGAGGGATGGTGGGGGGGGGAGAGAGAGAGAATCTTAAGCAGGCTCCATTTGGAACCCAAGTGGGAGCTTGGATCTCACAGCCTCCAAGGTGCCCCAACAAAAAAAAATGTTTTAAAGAAAAAGGAGGAACATCAAAAAAACACAATAAATAAAATATATAATAATTTTATCCCTAGAAGATAATGTAAGAATAATGTGAGAGAATATATACCAAACATAAAAGTCTTATCACTAAACATGATGGGACTTAACTTGCCTGTTCAAAGAAAAGGATTTTCAAATCAGCTCTTAAAAATTTCAACTCTTTCTCTATACAAAAGGGCACTTAAAGGCACTGATTCAAAAAGACTGTAAATAGAGTGATGGACAAAGATTTGCCAGGAGAATGAAAACAGTAAGAAAGCACCAATTAAAATCCTGATACCAGACCAGGAAGTCTTCAAGGTAGTGCAATACATAAGACAAAGTGAGAAGCCACAACCCACAATAAAGGTTCAACTGACTTTATGTGCCA
>ML105158.1:10638-26807 GCA_003697995.1 Taxidea taxus jeffersonii | reverse complement strand
TCCAAGAAGATCGTCATCACGGACTGCGGCCAGTTGAGCTAACTGGCCACGGCCATGGCCATGGCCACGGGGTGCTAGGCAGGTAGTAGCTACACTCATGTTGACTAACCTAGGCGGCCACCTCAGGCGCCAGCAGCGGTGCCCTGTCTGGGTGCCTGTGCGCCTTCCACCGTCACTGTGTGCTGAGGGAGACCTCTCCTGAGTACCACATCTCCAGCAGGCCCGCCATGCTGCTTCCCCAGCGTCCGCCCTCTCTCACCGCCCCATTTCTAGACACCCATCACGAATGTGATGTCACCACTCCTCATCCGGCTAGCCCAAGGTCACCCCAGTCACGGACATTGGGGTGGTGATGGCTTAGCTTCAGGGACAGGTTTCTGCCCTTTCCTCGACTGAGGGGGGAAGGCCAGCTGTTGCAAAAGGGCCATTATATCTCTTCTAATTGGAATAATTTAATTAGCAAGATTGCCTAGAGACGAAGCTGTGACACTAACTGCCCCGTGCCGTGGCAGGACCCCAGATGGTGGCTGAAGCCACGGAACTCCAGAGCTTGGCCTTTGGAATACGATCCGGGCTTTAGTCAAGGGGCCACAGCCACGGCACTTATCCCAGCCACTGTGAATCCTGTTGGTTTGCTGCTGTGGTTTTGAGGAGAGTCCGTGGGGGTAGAAGCAGACGAACCTGGGAACAAACCCACCACGAACTGTGCCCAGTCCGTGAGTTGCTAAAGAATGGAAATAGCCCAGACGTGTCTTTTCTGGAGGGCTTTGATTTTTCTGTGGTTAATACATCTACTGATTTTGTATGTAATACACTTGTGGGACATTTATTTGTGTTCACTTGAAATGTGAAAATAAATCCTATTTTCTGTAGAAGACGGTCCGGTGTCTGGTGGTTTTAGGAAGCAGGGTTTACAGCACAAGTATTCGGACCCGGCCTTTCCTGAGTTCCCACACACGTCTGGGCTACCCTGAGGGTTTTTACTTGGACCAGCTCATTTAATCACTCCAGCCACCAAAGATGGGGCTGTTGTCATCCTCAGAGATGAAATGGGCTCAGACAGGCGATCTTAGAACCCATAGCCTGGCTGTGAGCACAGGCTGACCCCCCTACCCGCCAGAATCCCTGCTCCACCTCTTGGTGACCCCGAGTCTGTTCCTCAGCTGCAAAATGGGGTAACAGTAATGCCTGGCTCGCAAGGTGGGGAGAGGCCAAGGTAATCCGTGCAAAGTGCGTAGCATGGCGCCTGGCCCATCATTTTAATGCGTGCTCTGGAGTGACAGAGATGATGACATTTCCCATGTCAGAGTCTTAGAGAAGGATCTGTGATCATCAGAAGTTAGATGTGGAGTTGACTATCCAAGATTTGCTTCTTACATTTGGAATTCTAGGTGATTCTGAAGTCACAGGGAAGGCAGACTGGGGAGTGGGAGGGCAGGCCAGTGATGGCAGTCCGAGTAGTAGAATCATCACATTCTATTCACAATATGAACAGAGTTATTTCATGTTGGGGTTCCCAGAGTCTGGTTATGTGTGCTTCCTGTCATTCTGAGGTCACAGTTGCTGGAGTCGGGCTGTTTGAAGACCTGGAGGGTTTCCATGAGGGCAGGTACCAGAGCTCAGTTGCAAGGACTAGAAGCCCAGCTGGACTAGCACTTTTTAAACCATTCTCAAGAGCTGTAGGGTCCTCAGAACAAGGGGGAGACATGGGCCCCTACACCCCATTTTCAATCAGATACCCTCTTTTTTCTTACTCGAGCTCTACAAGGGGTTTCATTTGAAGAGTGGGATCTTGAGCCCAACAGTAATCATGATAATGGTGATAATAATTGGTAATTAATCATCCAGTCCAACATTTTACAGATGGGGAACTGAGGCCCCCGGCAACCCTGCGAGTGGGTTGACAGAACCGGTTGAGAACCTCGGACACGCCCATCCAGAGGGCTCCCTGTGGGGGCTTCACCCAATACCCCTTCGTCCTCTGATCCCCACATTCAGAGCTCATGATTTCTGAGGTCAGAGCCACAACTTCTGTCCCTGTGGAGTTTTCTCCTGACCTCTGAGACCCTAGGGAAACAGTGGTGCTGGTGGCCAGTGTGAGGGGCCTCCCCTCAAGTTGCGACCGGTCGGCCCCGTGGTGATTTCTGAGGAGTTTCGGTCACAGAGCCTGTGGGGCTTGTGTTGACCCCACAGAGCCTTTCCTTTTCCATGAGTTCAGTGTGTGTGTGTGTGTGTGTGTCCCTCCATCCAGAGGAATGCAGTATGGCACAGGGGACTGGAATGCAAGAATTGCCTAAACTCGGAGTTTCCTAAAGATAGGGCCATGCACCCCACTCGCCAGTTCTTTTCTAAGCACCCTGCTCAGGGGCCTGGGGCTGGTCTTACTGGATCAAGCGGGAGCCTGATACACAGATAAGAGGGTGACTTACTGGCACACAGCACCTAACGCATGAAAGAAGCAGTGAGTCATACACATGCTCTCAGATGTGATCCCGTCATGGGAGCACGGTGTGTCAACATCTGAAATATCCTTCTTCTGAGATAACATCTGACAAGCTTTTCAAAATGACTTCACTGAGGTATGGTTTGCATATAACAGAACTCACATATTTGAAGTGTACAGCTCCACCCCTTTTGGCAAATTCACACACCAGATGAAGTTCTAGAACATTTCCATCTCTCCAGCGTCATCCCTATGCGCCTTCCCGGGCAGCCACTGAGTCCTGTCACCATATATGACTCTTGCCTATTCTGGGACTTGGTATATATGGAGTCATGCAAGATTTGCTTTCTGCATCCGATTCCCTTTGTGGAGCACGTGTGAGAACATGGGGAACTTAACACACTTCTGGACTCTAGCAAGTTGCTCCATGAAAAGGAATGTTTGTGAATGTTTCCCAGGAGTCCTCGGGGGGTGTTAATGCACAAAGAGTCCTGGGCCACACCTGAAACCTATTGAATACAGATCTCCGTGGGTAGGATCTAGGAATCTGAATTTTAAACTAATAGTTCTAAAGTTTGAGAATTTGAGCACAGGCCAGGGTGGGCGAGATTCAAAAGGAAACCACTAGACCACTAGCGTCACTGGTTGCTTCTGGAGACACTCTTTACTGGAAGCTCTGGGAATCTGGAGCAAGCCCTCCACTTACAGAAAGTGCCTCATGACTCTGGGATGGTGAGGCCGGGCCACCTGTCCAACCCAAGCTTTTTGGGCCGCTGCTCCTCCTCGGGCTAGCAGCAAACATGGCTTCCTAAGGCCTCAGGGCAGTGAGGTGCCTTTGAGGGGCAGACCTCTGTGTGGTGGCCTCAGCTCTTCCTTTGTCATCAGGAGGAGGGTCTGGCTTGGGTGGGTTCAGACTGGACAACATTTCTCAGTGAGTGGCTTCTGGAAGCCAGAAGTCAGCTGGGTGTCCAGGCCACTGGAACAGGGTGGATAGAGAAAGTCTTGGCACCACTGAGCCTCCCAGATCAGTCTCAGCCTTATGAGGCTGTCCAGAATTATGATGGTACTATTATTATTATTATAACATTATGATGGTTAATTTTATGTGTCAATTTGAATGAGCCATGGGGTGCCCAGACGTTTGGTCAAGCATTATTCTGGATGTGTCTGTGAGGGTGTCTCTGAAGGGGATTAACTTTCCAGTTGGTGGGCGGGGCTCCAATTGGTTGAAGACCAGAATAGAACCAAAGGCTGAGTAAGAAGAACTCCTACCTAATTGTGCTGGAACGTCAGCCTTCTGCCCCTCAACTGAAATACCTGCTCTTCTTGGGGCTCCAGTCTGCTGGCTGTTGGAATGGAGCTTCCACACATCAGTGCTCCCGGTTTCCAGGCCTTCAGACTTGGACTGGGGCTACACCAATGCCTCTCCGGGATCCCCAGCTTGCCAACTGCAGATCTTGGAACTCCTCAGCCCCCATAATTGTGTGAACCAATTCCTTATAATAAATCCTGTTTTTTATACACAGACACAGACACACACACACACACACACACACACACACACACACTGTTGGTTTGGTTTCTCTGAAGAATCCCGGCTTATTTTTCTTTTCTGCTTATAAAACCAAATACACTTGTAAAAATTCAAAAGTTCCATAAATATAAAATATAGAGAATCTAAATTACCCATAACCCTATTATATTAACAACTGGTATGGATTTCTGCATTGGCTTAGGAGAAGCAGCAAGAAACATTCCTGCCCCAACAATAGAAGGGTGGGTAAGCTATGAAGTCATGACTTCTCTTGAGTTCATCAGAAAGGCAACTAGGTAATCCGAGTTCCGAGGAGAGAGGACATCCAAACCATCTCGTCTGTGGCAGAGCACTGCAGAAAGATTCACAGGACAAGTGAGGAACATGAAATCCAGTAAAATTTTATTGAACTGTAAGGGCAAAGGAGGGACCGATTTGTCTGAAATGGCTGGAGCCCCCTGTGCACAGAGCAAGTCCACATTCGCTCCCAGGGTCTCTCCCCCAGCCAGGCCTCCACTGCTGGATGCGCAGGAGAAAGGCCCAAGACCTGCCTTGCTGCTAAGAGTCTGCAGTGATCTTCAGCTCCTGGCATGAGGCCTTGCTCACTTCCTCAGATGCTCTCCTATGAAGCAAAATTCTTAATCCGCTAGGGAAAGGGCAGCATTCCCTTCATCCCCAGGAAGAAGTAAAAGTTCATGCTGGATGGGGGAAAAGTAGAAGAGAACATCCTCTAACCCCCTGGGAGGGGCAAGAAGCCAACCAAGGCCTGAGAACCCATTCAGGTACCAACCGGAAATCAGCTACCCCTGGAGAGGAACAGATGCGCACCTGAGACATGCCTAAGACTGAAGCCAGACTGGGATCACGTGGCCCCCTCACCCCCTCCCCCCAGCCTGCAGGGAAGGAAAGGCATAGAGACGGACACCTTCTATGCCACACTGAGCTGGAAGTGGGATACAAACACTGAGACAAAGCCTGCCACACCCCGACTTCACCCCAAGGACAGTTGGCCGCTGCTGTAGGAGTCTGCGTCCATGGGGCTCCAAAAGGAAGGACAGCGATGACACAACCCAAACCCCGCTCAACTCCTGCCTACATCAACTAATTTCCCACAATAGACTCAAAACACAGAGCAGCACGCCCATCGGCCAGAGTGTGCACCACACTGCTGTCTCTTCTATTGTTCAAGTAACATTCAAGGAAGAAACACTGTTGGTCACTAAAGCCATCAACAGACTCAGCTACAACCCTCCCAGAGGGGGACATTAAAATAACTGGGATTAATATGTGGAAGTATCTAGTAGGAGAAAGATGGACAACATGCACAAACAGATGGGGAGTAATTTTAGCAGAAATTAGAAGAAATAGTCTAGTGGAGATGCTACAAGGAAAAAAGATATATATATACCAAAAACGATCCCAGAAATGGAGACATCCGCGGATGAGCTCAAGAGTAAAGACAGTGCAGCTGAGGAATGTATGTGATTTGCCAAAGGATTATGGATACTACATCAATGTATCACCAACAAAAGAAAAAAAACCAGATAAATTAGGCTTCGTTTTAATTAAAATTAAAAATGTTTGTGCCGGGACGCCTGTGTGGCTCAGTTGGTTAAGCGGCTGCCTTCGGCTCAGGTCGTGATCCCAGCGTCCTGGGATCGAGTCCCACATCGGGCTCCTTGCTCGGCAGGGAGCCTGCTTCTCCCTCTGCCTCTGCCTGCCACTCTGTCTGCCTGTGCTCGCTCTCTCTCTCTCTAACTAATAAATAAATAAAATCTTAAAAAAAAAAAATGTGCCGCAAAGGACACCATCCAGAGAGTGAAAAGCGACGCAATGGGAGAAACCGATTACTGATGCTAGGATGTAACATAGTCCACCTGCTTTGGAAAACCGTCCGGCATTTCCTGAGATGACCGCGCAGAGTCACCAAGTCCACTCCGGGGTGTACACCGGAGAGAAATGAACGTCTACACAGTGACTTTTATGCTAACGCTTGCAGGAGCATTATTGATAAGGGTCAGAAGTGGAAACAACCTAAATGTTCCACAATGAGCAAACGGGTCAAAACTGGTATGTCCGCATGGAGCAATGGTTTGTTGTTGTTGTTTTTTAAAAGATTTTATTTATTTATTCAACAGTGAGAGAGATCACAAGTAGGCAGAGGCAGGCAGAGAGAGAGAGCTGGGAAGCAGGCTCCCTGCTGAGCAGAGAGCCCTATTGGGGGGCTCGATCTCAGGACCCTGGGATCATGACCTGAGCCGAAAGCAGAGGCCTTAACCGACTGAACCACCCAGGTGCCCCACACACGGTGCAATGTTATTTGCCTATAAGAAGGAATGAGGTGCTGATCCATGCTACCACGTGGGAAAAGCTTGAAAACATTATACTGAGTGAAAGAAGCCAGTCCCAGACCACAAACTATATGATTTCTTTTTTTAATTTTTAAATTTTATTTATTTATTTGATTGTGTTATGTTAGTCACCGTAAAACACATCATTAGTTTTTGTATATGATTTTATTCATATGAAATGTTCAGGACAGGAAAAATCTATCAAGACAGGAAGTGGATTAGTGGTTACCTAAGCTGAAGAGGTTGGGGGGATAGGTGGGGGTAAGGTGTATGAGGTTTCTTTTTTTTTTTTTTTAAGATTTTTATTTATTTATTTATTAGAGAGAGAGAGCTCAGGCAGACAGAGAGGCAGGCAGAGGCAGAGGGAGAAGCAGGCTCCCTGCCGAGCAAGGAGCCCGATGTGGGACTCGATCCCAGGACTCTGGGATCATGACCTGAGCCGAAGGCAACCGCTTAACCAACTGAGCCACCCAGGCGTCCCAAGGTGTATGAGGTTTCTTAATGCAATGATGGAAATCTCCTAAAATGGGCTCTTCTGGTGGTTGCATGTCTCTGTGCCTAGACTAAAAACCATCAAATCGTGCACTTTAAATGGATGAATTGTATGACACGTGAACCATAGCTCAATAAATACGCTTAAAAATATATATTAGCGGGACGCCTGGGTGGCTCAGTTGGGTAAGCGGCTGCCTTCGGCTCAGGTCATGATCCCAGCGTCCTGGGATCGAGTCCCACATCAGGCTCCTTGCTGCAGGGAGCCTGCTTCTCCCTCTGCCTCTGCCTGCCTCTCTGTCTGCCTGTGCTCTCTCTCTCTCTAACAAATAAATAAAATCTTTAAAAAAAAAAAATATATATATATATATATTAGCTGGTGCCTGGGTGGCCCAGTGGGTTAAGATTCTGCCTTCAGCTCAGGTCATGGTCTCAGGTCCTGGGATCAAGCCCCACATCGGGCTCTCTGCTCAGTGGGGAGCCTGCTTCTCCCTCTCTCTCTGCCTGCCTCTCTGCCTACTTGTGATCTCTCTCTCTGTAAAATAAATAAATAAAATCTTTAAATACATATATATACATATATATGTATATATATATATATTCGTGAAGTCTCACAATTCTTTGGGTGTATGACCTGTTTTCTCCAGGTCCTCCTGTTCCTCTGGAAATTGCTGAGGAATGAACTAGTTATGGGACTGGTGGTGGTGAGTCTTGGGCATTGCCTTTCAAAGCGTCTGCCCTGGAGGAAGTGCTCACAGAGAGGAAGCCTGTTCCTCTCTGACACAGAAGGGAAGCTACTTCCACTGCTCAGGGAGGGATGGAATGATGTGAGGGGTCAAGTTAGTTTTATTTCGATCCAATCAAATGTCCCTGTTACAAATTTCAGGATCCCATTCTTGCCCTTTCACATGAAAAACTTAGGGAGATTATGAGTTTATATGAATTTAAAATATGAATTGAAATTTAATTCAGCACCCTGCACCATTAAATGTTTGTTTGATTTTAAGGATATCAGTCTAGTGTCTGTAAGAAATGAATCTTTTTAGAGTTGTTACGGAAGCTTTGTGGTTCTTGACCAGAACTTAAGCTAGAATTTGTCATTTTCTTTTGGTGAACAGTCAAGCATGCTCAGAATAATTCATCCCACATCACAGTCCTTATGGTCATCATTGCTGCTATAATAGTCAAGTGGGGCAGCCACCTGGCCTCCCAAGGCGCATGCTTCTCTCGTCACATAATCACAAGAGATAACGTGATTCATTGTGATGTCACAGCATGCCATGCGTTGCTAGCATTCCATTTCCCACTGGCAGGTAGTTCAGAGCTGCCTTCAAGCCCAAAGAGACAGCCAAACAAATCTCTAAATCCCATCTTTGTGGGGTTATCTCCTATGACCACTGGCCAGTGTTAATTCTATATTGGTCAGGGTCCAAACCTGATGGAGAAACAACCCAATAATTCTAACAGGGAAGGTTGAATATAAAATTTATATACTGGCACAAGAATAGACACATAGATTAATGGAGCAGAATAGAGAGTCCAAAAATACACCCATGCTCTTATGATCAATTAATTTATGGCAAAGGAGGCAAAAATATACAATAGGGAAAAGACAGACTATTTAATAAACTATGTTGGGAAAATAAGGACAGCTACATGCCAAAGAATGAAAGCAGGCCAGTTTCTTACACCATACACAAAAATAAACTCAGAATGGTTTAAAGACCTAAATGTGAGACCTGAAACCATACAATTTCTAGAAGAATACATAGGTGGTAATTTGACAACAGCTGTAGAAACATTTTTCTAGATATTCCTCTTGAGGCAAGGGAAACAAAAGCAAAATTAAACTATTGGGATTACACTAAAATAAAATACTTCTGCACAGAAAAGGAAACCATCAACAAAACAAAAGGCACCCTACTGAATGGGAGAAGATATTTGTAAATGATGTATCCAATAAGGGGTTAGTATCCAAAATATATAAAGAACTTCTACAACTCAACACCAAAAAACCATAATCCAATTTTAAAATGGGCAGGGGATCTAAATAGACAATTTTTTCAAAGAAGGCATACAGATGGCCAACAGACACAAGAGAAGATACCCAATATCGTTAATCATCAGGGAAATGCAAATGAAATCACAATGAGATATCACCTCACACCTGTCAGGATGGCCAAAATCAAAAAACACCAGAAACAACAAGTGTTAGGATATAGAGAAAGGGGAACCCTCTTGCACTATTGGTGGGAATGCACACTGGTGCAGCCACTGTGGAAGGCAGTATGGAGGTTCCAAAAAAAAAATTAAAAATAGAATTAACATATGACCCATTAATTCTACTACTGAGTATTTATCCGAAGAAAATGAAAACACTACTTTGAAAAGATATATGCACCCTTATGTTTATTGTAGCATTATTTACAATAGCAATTATCCATTGCTGGTTGAATGGATAAAGAAGATGTGGTATATATACACAGTGGAATACTACTCAGCCATAAAAAAGAATAAAATTTTGCCATTTGTAACAACTTGGATGGACATAGAAGGTATAAATGCTGAGTGAAATGAGTCAGTTAAAGAAAGACAAATACGGGGACGCCTGGGTGGCTCAGTTGGTTAAGCAGCTGCCTTCGGCTCAGGTCGTGATCCTAGCATCCTGGGATAGAGTCCCACATCAGGCTCCTTGCTCAGCAGGGAGCCTGCTTCTCCCTCCGCCTCTGCCTGCCACTCTGTCTGCCTGCGCTCGCTCCAGCTCTCTCTCTGACAAATAAATAAATAAAATCTTAAAAAAAAAAAGAAAGACAAATACCATAAGTTTTTGCTCATATGTGGAATTTAGGAGACAAACAAAAAACCAGATTCTTAAATACAGAGAACAAACATGGTTGCCAGAGGGGAGGTGGGTGGGGGATGGGTGATCAAGGGTATTAAGGGTACACCTATCATGTGAGCACTGAGAAATGTATAGAACTGTTGAATCACTATTCAATATAGTACAATATAGTTGAATCACTATATTGTACACCTGCACCTAATATAACATGCTATGTTAACTATAACTGAGTTAAAAAAAAAAAAATTAACCATAACATGGGTTTATCTACTAAGGGGAAAGAGAACTCCAAAGAATAAAGTGTCTCTCCAGTGCCCTCTACTGATAAAGTTTAATATAATTCCAGATGGCAAAGGAGAACTCTTACAGTATCACCAACAGGGCAAGTGAGAATTTAGAGCTAAGAGAAAAGGATCACATGTGTTGCATTGAGCTTTGCTTTCTTATCCAGTCTGACAATCTCTGCCACTCAACTAAATGTTTAAACCACTTATATTGAATGTAATTATCAGCATCATTAGATTTAAGTTGACCATCATGCTATTTACTTTCTCTTTGTCCCATCTGCTTTTTATTTCCTTCCTTTTTTTTTTTTTTTGGATTGAGCTTTTCTTCTCTCAAATGATCCAATTTTTATTGACTTATTAGACTTAATTCTTCATTTGATATTTTTAGTGGTTTCTCTAGGGTTACAATATATAGTTTAACTTACCACAGGTTACCTGCAAATATATTGTACTGCTTTATATATAGTGTAAGAATTGCTGGATCATATAGTGATTATCTGTTTACTGTTTTGAGGAACTGCCAAACTGTTTTTCAAAATGGCTACAGAATTTTACATTTTCACCAGCTGTGTATGAGAGTTTCAGTTTCTCTACAGCCTCACCACACTTCTGATTATCTATCTTTTCAATTCTTGCCATCCTAGTTGGTGTAAAGTATTATCTCATTTCAGTTTTGATTTTACTAATGATGTTGACCATCTTTTCATGTGTTTATTGGCCATTTGTATGTCTTTGAAGAAATGTCAGATCCTTTGTTTTTAAATTGGGTTATTTATCTTTATATTGTTGAGTTATAAGAGCTCTTTATATATTCTAGACACAAGTCCTTTATCAGATTTGGGATTTGCAGAGATATTTTTGCTGAGTTAAAACTCTAGGTTGACAGTTTCTCCTCTAAGGAATTTAAAGATGCTGCTTCCCTGTCTTCTGGCTTAGATGTTTTTTTCCCCCTTATGAGAAGCATGGTACATAATTTTACTCTTTGTTCTTCTGTATGTAATGTACCCATTTCCTTCTATCTTCTTTTATGATTTTCTACCTGATTTTAAGTGGATTATGATACAATATATGGTTTTCTTTATATATTTTTTGTGTTGGGTTTATTGTCCTCCTTGGATTTATAGATTGCACAAATTTTGAAAATTTTTAGTTAATTATTTCTTCATATATCTTTCTGTTCTTCCTCTCCTTTGGGGATTCCTAATTTGTACAACAGGAGTTTCCCACATCTCATTGATGCTCTGTTCTTTTTTTTTCCACCAGTCTTTTTATATTGGTGCATTTCATTTTGGATAGTTTCTATGACTATGTCATCAAGTTCCCTAACCCTTTCTTTTTTCTTCCTTCCTTCCTTCCTTCATTCTTTCCTTCCTTCCTTCCCTCCTTTCCTCCCTCCCTCCCTCCCTCCTTCCTTCCTTCCTTCCTTTGTTTCTTTCTTTCTCTCTCTCTCTCTCTCTCCCCCTTCCTTCCTTCCTTTCTTCCTCCTTCCCTCCCTCCCTCTTTCTTTTCCAGACCACCACCACAATTTTATTCTTAAATAAATGCTCAGTCTAAGGCCAGATTAAGCAGACAGGTGGGCCCAATGCAGAGGAAGTGCAGGTTTTACTAATCTTTTCTTCTTTTTATTTGCTATTAATTTCCAGTATATTTTTTGTATCAGAAAAAAAATTTTCATCACTAAAAATTTGAGGCATTTAAAACTATTGTTTCCATGTTTCTTTTTAACATGTCTATGCTTTCCTCTACCTTCTTGAAAATACGTAATCTAGTTACAACAACTGCTTTAATGTCTACTCATCCATTATCTGTGTGATTTCTGTGTCTGTTTTTACTTATTTCTACTTCTTTATATGCCTGACTTTTAATGGATGCCAGACATTTTACCTCATTAAAATGTTTTGGATATCGTTGTGTTTCTGTAAATATTCCTAAGCTTTGTTGCGGAATGCAAGTAAGTTATTTGGAGGCCATTTTACTTCTTTGAGGCTTGCTTTTGAGCTTTGCTGAAGAGACGAGCGCACCCTTTAGTGAAGGACTATTTTAGTCCCCCTTCTGAGGTCATATGGTTCTCAGTGGTCTGCCCTGTTTATTATGAGGTTTCCCCATCTGGCTGGTGAAGACTCCAACCATTTCTGTCCCCCTGTGAGCTTTGGGGATTTAGTTGTACCTGTTCCTTCTGGACTGGGGAGAGGTCCTTTGGTCAGCTTTGGGTCATCTCCTCACACATATGCACCGATCTGTTCTCAGTTCTCACTCTGTACTCAGTACTGAGTTCTCACTCAGTAACTGGGTGAGGAGGGTCCTCTGCACGGGTCTGGAGACCTCTCTGTGGGATCTTCCTCCTCTCCACGTCACTTTCCATTCTCAGTGCAGCTGTCTTCTTTCCAGTGTTCTTTTTTTTTTTTTTTTAAGATTTTATTTATTTATTTGACAGAGGGAGAGCACAAGCAGGCAGAGCAGCAGGCAGGGCAGGGGGTAGAGGGAAGCAGGCTCCCTGCTGAGCAGAGAACTGATGGGACTTGATCCCAGGACCCTGAGATCATGACCTGAGCTGAAGGCAGAGGCTTAACCCTCTGAGCCACCCAGGTGCCCTTCTTTCCAGTGTTCTGCTCCAGAAAGTCTTCCTAGCCTCTGCTCCCTGAGTTCCTCAAGTAAGGGAGCTGGCTGGGCTGTGTGGCTTCCCCTGCCCTGCTCAGCGGCCCAAGACTGTCCAGGCAGCACGCACCACAACCAGAGGCCTCACCCCATTTGCTTGTTTTTCCCTTTTCTCAGGAATCCCTGTTCTGTCCAACAGCTGGACACATTGTGTCACATATTTTGTCCGTTAATTTAGTTGTTTAAACTGGGAGGGTGAATCCCGTCTCTCTGACTCTCTTTCTTGTACTCTGAAAGTACAAGGAGAGTACTTTCTCTTCTTACTTGGGTGATACACAGGTCAGCTCTGGGAGGCAGAAGAGGCTATAGATGCCCACGGTGTCCTCCGAGAGAAAACAGCCAGCCCAGTGGTCCTCAGTGAGCTACACGAGAGGAGAGTGTGTCAGAGCTCACTCTCCCTCACCCAATACGGGGCAGCGGGAAGCACCCCAACCTGTCCTTCTCTGCAACTGTCCACGTTCCCACTGGGCCCCAGACCTCCTCCCTGCACCAGGCCAAAACCTGTGTGGGTGATCCGAGGACAGCCTCTTGGGGTCACAGCTCAGAGCAGCCGTCACAGTGAAGTCATCATGGTGAAGTGAAGGATTCCTTGGGGTCACAGCTCAGAGCAGCCATCACAGTGAAGTCATCACGGTGAAGTGAAGGATTCCAGATGGAGCCAGATGCCCTGCCGTGTAGATGGGGAAACGGGCCTGGAGGGGCACAGTGGTGAGATCAATGACAGTGGACAGAAACCTGTCAGGTCAGATCCTGGCTCTCCTGACCCCAGACCTTCCAACTGCACAAACCGGAAAGGTGATTAAGAAAAAAAATCGATGAATCGTGATAAGTCACATTCATAAAAGGATGAGAACCGTAGGGATCCTCTCAACATGTGCAGGAAAAGCATTTGACAAAGTACAACAACCGTTCCTGATAAAAACCCTCAACAAAGTAGGTTTAGAGGGAGCACACCTCAATGTCATGAAGGCCTTCTATGAAAAACTCACAGCTAATATCCTCCTCAGTGGGGAAAATCTGAGAGCTTTTCCTCTACGGTCAGGAACAAGACAGGGACCATCCACTCTCACTGCTTTTATTCAACACAGTACTGGAAGTCCCAGCCTCGGCGATCAGACAACAGATAAATGGCATACAAATCAACAAGGAAGAAGTCAGACTTTCCTCACTTGCAGAAGACACAATACTACATATCGAAAACCCAAAAGACTCCACCAAAAACTACTAGAACTGATAAGTGAATTCAGTGAAATTGCAGCCTACAAAATAAATGTACAGAAATCTATTGCATTTCTTTTTTTTTTTAAGATTTTATTTATTTATTAGTTAGAGAGAGAGAGAGCGAGCACAGGCAGACAGAGAGGCAGGCAGAGGCAGAGGGAGGAGCAGGCTCCCTGCCGAGCAAGGAGCCTGATATGGGACTCGATCCCAGGATGCTGGGATCATGACCTGAGCCGAAGGCAGCCGCTTAACCAACTGAGCCACCCAGGCATCCCATCTATTGCATTTCTATACACTAATAATGAAGCAGCAGAAAGAGAAATTAAGGAATCAATCCCATTTACAATTGCATCGAAAATAATAAGATCCAAGGAATAAACCTAACCACAGAGGTGAAAGACCTATACTCTGAGAACCATCAAACACTGATGAAAGAAATCGAAAATGACACAAAGAAAGGGAAAGACATTCCATGCTCCAGGATTGGAAGAGCAAATATCGTTAAGGTGTCTCTATTACCCAAAGCAATCTACGGAGTTAATGCAATCCCTATCAAAATGACACCAACAATTCTAAAATCCATATGGAACCACAAAAGACTCCAAACAGCCAAAACAACCTTGAAAAAAAGAAAGCTGGAGGCATCACAATTCTGGACTTCAAGTTATGTTACAAAACTATAGCGATGAAAACAGCATGGTGCTGGCACAAAGACAGACACAGAGACCAATGGAACAGAATAGAAAACCCAGAAATGAACCTGCAATTATATGTTCAATTAATCTTCAACAAAGCAGGAAAAAATATCCAATGGGGAGAAGAAGTCTTTTCCACAAATGGTGTTGGGAAAACTGGAACACTTTCTTGCACCATAAGCAAAAACAGACTCGAAATGGATTAAAGGCCTAAATGTGAGACCTGAAACCATAAAAAATCCTAGAAGAGAGCACTTGTAACTTGTTGACATCAGCCATAGCAATTCCTTTCTAGATATGTCTCCTGTGGCAAGGGAAACAAAAGCAAAAATAAACTGTCAGGGCTACATCAAAATATAAAGCTTTCACACAGTGAAAAGAAACATCAAAACTAAAAGGCAACTTATGGAATGGGAGAAAATATTTGCAAATGACCTACCTGATAAAGGGTAAGTATTCAATATATACAAAGAACTTATTAAACTCAACACCCCCAAATGGAATAATCCAACTAAAAAACGGGCAGAAGACATGAAAAGACATTTTTCCAAAGGAGACATACTCATGGAACAGCAAACACATGGTACGATGCTCGATACCACTGATCATCGAGGAAATGCTAATCAAAACTACAATAAGATGTCACCTCACACCTGTCAGGATGGCTCAAATCAGCAACACGAGAAACAACAGGTGTTGGCGAGGATTCGGAGAAAGGGGAACCCTCTGTACTATTGGTGGGAATGCAAACTGGTGTAGCCGCTTTGGAAAACAGTACGGAGATTTCTCAAAAAGTTAGAAATAGAGCTACCCTAGGACCCAGAAATTGTACTACTAGGTATTTACCAGAAGAATATGAAATTCTTTGTAAATTCTAAAACAAAAATACTAATTGATGGAGATACATGCACACTGATGTTTATAGCAGCATTGTCTACAATAGCCACACTATGGAAACAGTCCAAGTGTGCAACAATTGGTGAATAGATAAAGAAGATATATGTATATATCTTACTCAGCCATAAGAAAGAATGAGCTCTTGCCATTTGCAAGGACATGGATGGAGCTAGAGTGTATTATGCTAATCAAAATGTCAGTCCGAGAAAGACAAATACCATATGATTTGACTCTTGTGGAATTTAAGAAACAAAACAAATGAGCAAAGTGAAAGGAAAAAAAAAAAAGAAAGGGGAACGAAGAAACAGACTCTTAACTATAGCGAACAAACTGGTGGTTACCGGAGAGCCAGGGGATGGGGGATGGGTGCACTATATTGTACACTAATAGTACATTGTATGTTACTAATAGTACATTGTAGAAACTAATAGTACATTGTATGTTAACTAACTGGAGTTTAAATAAAAACGCTTATTTTTATTTATTTATTTTTAAAGATTTTATTTATTTGAGTGAGAGAGAAAGAGCAAAAGAGAGCATGAGTGGGGAAGAGAGGGAGAAGCAGACTCCCTGCTGAGCAGGGAGCCCAATGCAGGACTCGATCCCAGGACCCTGGGATCATGACCTGAGCTGAAGGCAGATGCTTAACCGACTGAGCCACCCAGGTGCCCCCAAATAAAACTTTTTTAAAAGGGTAAAATGATTGACGTTTATAAACAATAATGCTTCAAATCCTTCTTTTTTTTTTTTTT
>ML105158.1:0-10538 GCA_003697995.1 Taxidea taxus jeffersonii | reverse complement strand
GTAGGCAGAGAGGCAGAGAGAGAGGAGGAAGCAGGCTGTCCGCAGAGCAGAGAGCCCGATGCGGGGCTCGATCCCACGACCCTGGGATCATGACCTGAGCTAAAGGCAGATGCTTAACCGACTGAGCCACCCAGGTGCCCCCAAATAAAACTTTTTTAAAAGGGTAAAATGATTGACGTTTATAAACAATAATGCTTCAAATCCTTCTAAAAGGAAATGAGAGATATATTACTTAACAAAGAAGTGCAATCAGCTGTTAGACCAACAAGGCTGACTGCGTGCTAACAGGGCAAGAGGGTGATTGAGGCAACGCTGGTTACGGAATAGCATGTCAAGTATAATCCTGTTAACGTGTATGTGTGTGTGTGTACATCACACGCACACAGATTTACGGAAGCAAAAAGACTGTGGACCGGTATGGCCAAACCCCTGACAGTAGTGATCTCTGGGGAAAGTTGGGCCACTGGGTATTTTCACATCCTAGTTCCTATTTCCCTGTGTTTTACCCACTTCATATCGTGCATATGTTATTTTAATAAAATAAAATTTTATTATAATAAAACTCAATAAAATAAAATTTTATTATAATAAAACTCAAGTATTATCACTTGACAATATTGTTCATAGGTGCATAGGCGATGAGGCATGTAGCCAGCCCTGTGCAGATGAGATCAGGACTTACCTCGAATTGGGAAGCAGAAAAAATTCCCCGAGCAGGAAGTTGCTCTTCTCAGATTTAGCCACCAGAGGGCAGCAGAAGACCGGCCCATTGTTGTGAGAGCCCTGAGAGGCGGTGGGGTCTGGGGGGCGGGGCTTCTAAACCAAAATGTCTGCAGATAGAGAGCATGACCACAAGGTTTGAAGCCGACTCCACTGTGGTGCAGGGCTGGGGCCAGGTTCCAAAGGAGAGGCGGAGGATATAGATTTTAGGCAGAGGTCTCTTGCCTCAGCCCTAGGAGGATACTGAGGCAGAAGCCGAGTCAGCCCTGAACTAACGGTGTGGGTGCCCGGGGAGCAGAGGAGGACGGCCTCCTGCCCAAGGAACCGACACATCCAAGTCCCTTCCCAGGAGCAAGGCCTGGCTCCACATCTGCCACCAGGTCCAGGGGAAGGTCTCAGAACACAGAGCTCGAGGGGTAGGAGGCAGGGGTGGAGGGGGACCCTGGGGAGCCCACTTCCGAGGCAGCACGGCCCGGGGGCGGTCACCACCTCGGTGAGGGCGTGAGGGCGGCGGTAGCTGACAGTTCCTGAGCACATTCTCGCTGCCAAGCGCTCTGCCTCCTTTCAATCCTAACAGTGACCCTCGGGGCGATAGACCGGCATTGGCATTATCCCATCTTAGGAGAGAGGAGAGAGGAGACCAGGGTTCGGAGGGGGCGGTGACTTAGTCCATCTCACGCGGAATCCCTGCCAGGACGAGGGTGGGCAGGCAGAGATGGAGGTCAGGGCAGGGGCCATAGTCCCAGACTTGGACGGCAGATGGCCCCGGGGGGCGCAGGAGCTGTGTGAAGGGGCCCTGGGGGCTCAGCCCGGCCTCCAGGCGCCAGCAGAGGTGGGGGCGGGGCTCCTTGAGCGGCTGGTAGAGGGGACTGCTGCTCGGCTCCCAGCTTGGACTGCGTGGGGACAGGAGAAAGTGCTCTTCACTTCCTGGCCAAGAGGCAGGATGTGGGAAGGTAGTTGGCCTGCGCATGGCTCTGGGGAGAAGGAAGAGCGACGATCTGGGGGGCCGAGGCACAGGTGCGGGGCCTGGCTGGCCCTGGGGGTGATGGAGGCAGAAGCAGTGGGCCCTGCCCTTCCCCCCAAACTTTTCAAGGATAGGGGTGGCCTGCAGATTGGGGGGCCGTGAGGGGGCTGGGCCGGGGCTCTGGCTCCCACACGGGCCTGCTCCCCACTCCCACAGGACTCCCCGCAGGCCGCAGCCAGGCGTGTGTGGGGGCGGCTGTGAGTGCATGTGTGTGAATGTGTGTGAATATGTGTGTGTTGGGGCGAGGTGAGCGCGGGGCTCTGACAGCTCTGGATAAAGCGAGTGAGTTTAGAGGGGCCTTTGTGCCTGAGGACAGACTGTTCCTGGCTCTGCACAGAGTTCCAGGGAACAGCCAGATGCCTGACTCTGGAGGTGGCAGTCCTCCCCCGCCCCAGCAGGCCACCCCCCTTGTCCCAGCCCCTCCTGCCCCTTCTCCCTCTCCCAGAAGCCATGGGGGAGCCTGGCCAAGGCAGTACTGGCCTGGGAACCACTTGGGGTGGTATTTGGATCCCTGACCCTGGGTTTCCCAGGCCACGGGGAGAGGGGTCAGGATGTCAGAGGGCAGGCAGGGATCTGACTCCCAGCTCATTGTGGGGACCAGCCACAGCTCAGGGCCCTAGACCTGGAGCTCAGCCCGAGCACTGCCTCCACATCCCTGCATGGGGACGGAGAACTCGGGGTTCAAACCCTGCCACTGCCACCTGCCTGCCGGGTGACCGTGGGCAAGCCTTCCTCCCTGGGGGCCTCACCGTGGCCCCGACAGAAATATGAGGGGTGCGAGTGGGAGCCAGCCTCTGAGGGAGGCAGGAGCCGGCCCAGCGCAGGGCCACCTCCCCCAGCCCACTGACATCCCTTTCTGAGGTGGACTGTCCACTCTCTCCGGGGCCTTGCAGCCAGCTGCCTCTGGACACGGACATTCAGTTTGACCGGAAATCCTTCCTGTCCAGGGGAATTACTGGTTTGCACAGCTCTGGGAGATGTCGAAATGCAGGCTGTGTTTGCCTTGGGTTTGTTTTCTTTCCACGGAAGACAAAACCAAACACACACATGGGCGCAAGCACCCTGACACACCAGGGCAGATAATTGAATGTTCACCCCAAAGCCCCGGCTGGTGCACAGCAGGCGCCCTGTGATGCCTGCAGGGCCGGCCAGTGGACCCGGGGATCCTGGGCAGGAGGCTTGGCTCCCACTCTGACTTCCTGTGTGATCTCTGGGAGGTGTCTCTGCCTGAGTCACAGACAACGACATTAAGGGTGCCACGTCCCTGGGGACCCCCTGGGTGCCAAGCCAGGCGCTGGGCCATGTGCTTACAAAGCCCTGTGATCTGTCTGATCTCCACTGGAGGCCCAGGGTTCAGAGAAGTGGAGGAAAGGTTCTGCACATTATCCCCAGGGGCGGCAGGGCTGTGGGGCACAGGGGCACTCTGACAGGGCAGGGCTCTGGTGCTCAGATCTGTTCAGATCCCTACTGGGGAGGGCAGCCCCCTCGTGGGGCTGCTGGCAGGGGTGTCTGCTGCCACACAGGCACACTGAGGAGATATCCCCTCCTCCTCCTACCACGTGGGGCTTGGGTCCCCTTCTCCACTGCCCTTCGTGGCTCTGGTTCCGAGTTCAGGTTGACTCTGGCCCCGTCGGCCACGTCGCCCACACTGAGGGCAGGCATCTGGGGGCGAGTATGCCAGCAAGCAGGGAAGGGCTGGTGGCTTCTGGGAGTCACTGGGCACTCCAAATGATACAGGGGAACATTCCCAGCTTCTGAAGTCAGGGATCTCTGCTCCTGCCTGTTCCCCGCTCCTCCCCCACTGTGGTCCCTAATCCCAAGGACCCACACTTTTTCTCTGCTCTGTCTCAGAGGCTGCAGTCTGGAGGCAAGGGCTGGCCCACGGACACATGATTTGACCTATATACTATCTATAATTTCAGTAAACTAGTTGCCAAAATTTAAAATTGGAAAATTTCACATAACCACCTGGATTTCTAGGACCACTCCCCTCCAGGTAGTACATTCTTAGACAGTAGTACCTGGCTGGAGCTGAGGATGGGGGCGGGGGGCACCACCAATGTGGCCAGAGCCTCTGCCCACTGGCTTCCCCACCCCTGACATCACCACTGGCCCCACAGGACCGCGAGAGACCATTTTAAAGCCTGGCATTTCTCAACCTTGTACATGGGACTTCTCTGGGGAGCTTTAAAGACCTGAGGACACAGGCCAAGTTCTTGAGCATCTCTCAGGTGGGACCACAGCGCCCATCGTGATTCCGATGAATAGCAAGGTTGAGAGGGACCAGAGCACTGTCCCTGGGCCGAAGGGATCCATGTGTGGGTGGCTTCTCGAGATCCGTGGCTTCCCATCCGTGGCTCTCAGCTAAAGCCCCACCTTGTGACAGCCCGGCCTCATCCTGGCTCGTTCAGAAGAGAGATCCTCTGTTCCCTCTCCTGGGGACTTCCCAGGGGGCCTGGACATTTCCGACTGCTCATTGGGTGATGCCCAAGGTCTGAGGCCCAAATCCTGGGCCTGGCAAGAGGGCCAAGTGTGGCCACGGGCAGTGGGGCCCGGGGCTGTTGCCTCCAAGGAAGATTCACTCCTATATATGGTCACCCGGGAGTCCCATTGCTGAGCTAACGTGTGACCTAATGTGCTGACAATCTCGCCCAGTCTGGGCCTGAGTTGGGAAGGGCCCTGAGTCTGGAGAGAGTGTCCACTTGGGGGCAGAGGGGCTGGGAGCAGGCAAATCAATGGCGTGGAGGCAGGGCAAGGACAAGATGACCCAGACCTGGGACAGGAGAAAGGCAGCTTGAAGTCCTTCCCACCCCGCTTGGCCTCACGCATCTGTGACGACGTCCAGCTCCCCCTGATGCTCTGTGTAAACAAGGAAACCCATGAGCCACTCTTGCTTTTAAAAGTTCTTTTAATACAGCATGAAAAGGCTATATTGCTATAGGCAAGCTGTATACAGATTTTCCAGGAATAAGGCACACAACGGAATGCCATCCCGAGGGCGGCCCTTCGGAGAGACCGGGAGCCTTCTCCATGCACCCTCCCAGCCGGGCCCACGGGTTCTGTTTGTCTTTTTAGCTGGACACACAAGTATTAACAGATACAGACATGAACAGGGTCACCACACGGGAGCAGAGGAGGTCCGACGGCGAGGTTGGCAACAGATGGCGGATGGGCCCTTCTGCCACCAGCCCTTGGAGACGACGGTTCAGCCACCTCTCTGAAGGCCGGAACGCCTCTCACACTCCAGTTTAGTCATTGTTCTGGGCTACAATGTAGTGATGTTGGATTAAATATTCATTTAGAGTAGATTCAAGTCTATTTGATGTTGGAGGCAGGTGTAAGGGCTCTGGTTGGCACATCCCAGTTCAAAGAGCACGGGGTCCAGAGGCGTGGCTCAGATGACAAAGCTCCAAAGAGGGGCACGGAGAAGTCGACCTCCTGTTTCCTCTTCCCTCCTGGGCCCTGCTGACCAGAGCCCTCCACCAGGCCAAGGAGGCCATCTTTGGAGCTGGCCAACCACGGAGGGGCCGGTTAGTCACCTAAGCCGGCTGTATAATACTGTTAGGCCCCCTCTTCCCCTGGCCCACTCCCTGCCCCCCAACAAAGTTAATAACCATAATAACAAGATAATAATAAGAAGGTGCAAAAGAATGGATTACAATGCTGTGTTTTTACCCTCAGCTGGAGAGGCTCAAAGGGGTCACTATTCCCTTTTTGGCTACATATCTAATAATAGCTTCCCTTAAAAAAGGCAATACTTTCCAAAATACACACATGTATAAATACAGGACACGAACATATTAATAAGTCTAAGCACTTGAATAATATGCTTGGCTACATAACACTGATATTTTCATCCAAGGAAAACAACACAGAATAACAATATGGCTTAAAGAATTGCAAAGATTTTTTTTCCTCATCAGAATTATGTACCAACTTCATATAATATTCTATGTAGACAATATTTCCTTCTTAATGTAGTTCAGTTGCATACTTTTTACAGATCAAAGCATAGTAAAAAATCAAACCAAAAACAAAACAAAACAAAAACCCAACAACAGGAAAAAAGAGAAAAGTTCTCACCATAAATATTTTCTTGCAGCTCAAACAGAAGGTTTGCAAAAATACTTCCAGACATCTTCATTTGATATTCTAGTGCCCTCCTGAAAGCTCCAAAGTTTTGAAAATGCCTCTCTCTTTTTTTAATCTCAAAAATCAAGCAATTATATTTTTCTTTTCTTTTTCTTTTTTTTTTAAAAAAGGCCCTCAAATATATACAGACAAAGATAACTGTGAAGATCTTTTTTTTTTTTTTTTTTGGAGAAGGTAACAAATTCAGTGTTGTGAGAAAAATTGGTAACCAGAAGAAATTTTAACATCTATGATTTTTTTTTTCAAAATACACACATAGTATTTTTCTTAAAAAAAAAAAAAAGAAAAGGAATTCTGTGTCAAGTATAGCTCAAAATAAATACAAATTCACAAGTAGAACTATCGAATACTTCATACGGGTTAAACGCCGTTATCTCTCAACTAGGTCACCAGATCTACTAACTGCAGGCGATTGTCCCTTTTGAACATACAAACCACCCACTTTCTTGTCTCCTGGGCTCTCGGGCCCTCTGAGCACTTAATCCTCACAGTACCCGGCCGGGGCTGCCTACAGAGAGCCCCCACATTCAGCCAGAGCCACGCAAGGGTGGGCAGTGCCGTGAGAGGGACTGCCTTGGGCAGGAGGGCCCAGCCCCCACATCAGCCAGCTCTGCACAGATGGAAGACGGGCCTGCTGGGAAGGTCACTTTGGGGGGATATCCCATTTCCTACTGGCCCCGGGGAAGGTCCCGGCCTTCAGCAGTCTGGAGCCTTCGTTCTTTTTAGGGTGTGGGCTGCCCTCACCACCGCAGCACGGTTGGCAGGCTCTGGGCCTCCGGGGGCCAGGTCCCTGGAAGGGCTGGGACCTGGTCCTCACAGCAGAGACCAGCACACCGCCCGCCACTGCGGACACCACCTTCCGCACTGCACCAGGGTGACTGACAGTGACAGCTTCTCCTTGCGGACAGAGAGCCTTGGGCCAGGATGGCTGCAGCGCCCCTCGCCACCATGGAGAAGACAGGGGACGCTGGGAGGGACTCCTCGGTGGCACTCCCAGTGGGAGGTAGGGTGTTCACAGTTGGCTGCTGGGCTCTCTGCACCTATGGGCAGTGGGGAGGTGGCCACAGGCTCAAGCTGGAGCAAAGAGCCTATTGTTAAGTGCTCAGAGGGCATGGCCCCCAACATCTCCCCTGCAGGCCCGCCCCCCACCCCCCTCCCCGACTGCAAACGCACTCACACCATCTCTTCAACTTGCTCCCTGGACCCCTGGCTATCACTTCACTCTAACCCCTCAGTTGCACACAGCATTTTCATTTGAAAACAAAAGGCGACCAGGCCCCAGTTGGGTGACCTTGAGCCGTGGTAAACACTGAATTTCAGGCCCATTGCATGGTCTGATTTTTTGTTTGTTTGTTTGTTTTCCACAGAGGCATAATGTTGGGGCAAAACCAAGTGACCCAGTCCCACCAGCCGGCTCTCTCCCTCTCCCTGGGAGAAAGGAGGGATGATGGGACAGTAAAAATAGGGCTTCTCACGGGGGAGAGAGGAGAGAGGCGAGCATGATCCCTCCCGCCAGCCAGGACAGCGGTCTCCCTGACCAACAAGACTTGCCCAGAGGCCTCCCTGCTCCCTTGGGAGGTAGGAAATCATTGTCCCATTTTATAAACGAGAGGTTCTGGAGCTTACGATGGGTCGGCCTCCCGTGAGGGGGATTCTTCTCCCTCATTTTTGCAGAGGTGGGATGGGGACATCAGGAAGGGCAGGGGTTACAGGTGGTGACGGGAGGATCGGCATCCCTCAGCTCTGTTCCAAGTGACTGATGGGTGACCATGTGCAGTGTGGGACTTGGTGGGCCTCTCTGGACATGTGAACCCCACAACACTGGAACTGAATTGGGCCTGCGCACCCTCTCTCACTTAACTAGTGGGCTTGAGGGCGGAGAGGAGAAGTCCTTCCTGAGGCCTCGTAGTGTGTGAGAGCAGGGCTGGCACATGAACCTAGGTCTCCAGACCATCATACCTGTGTCTGTCCTGCCAGAGGGCCTTCCACACCGGCCCTATGGCCTCGATCAGGGGGTGGAACTTGGTGTGGGTGGGGGTGAAGGACAAGGGTAGGGAAGGGGCCTGACACAATCCAAGCACAAAATCTAATCCCAAGTGGGGGAAGTGTGTGGTGGGGGCGGGGAGAGGCGTTGTCTGATGTGTCTCAGGCCACACTGTGGGACATTGGCCAACATTCAGCGCCTCCCTGTCCCTGACCTCTTCTAGGGTACGCAATGCTAATGACGTCACAGGCAGTGGGCTCTGGGGCTCATGGTGGGCAGGAGGCAGAGATGCCCACTCCCCAGCAGCTGCTAGAACAGGGGTCAGCTCGCCAGGATTGCTGACTCAAACAGGACACAGACATAGGGCTTTTCTGAGAGTGGCTTTGCACACATGGCAAACTGGAAGGTTCTGGGCAGAGAAGGAGGCCTGGCTAGTCTTGGGGAGACAGTCCCCTGCAGGCTTTGGGATTCACAGTACATTTAGTGCACTTGTGGCCAATACAAGGCTGCTCACCCCAAAGGGAGTCTCAGAGGAAGACTGCCGGCAGGGGAGACCAAGGGCTTTATGGGGTCCTGGGTGCTGACCTCTGCTTACCCCTGTCCCCTCCACAAAGACGCCAGGCCCACCTGCAGAGAGCCCCAGCATTCGGTGGGGGCAGCCACATCCGTAACACTGTTTGGCAACACACATGAGACGAGAACCTAAGACACCCCCGCCCAGGCGAGTAAGGCTGCAGGACACACGGCAACGCGGAGAGACGTGGGGAGCGGCGTCCCCTCTGGCCACTGGGCGGGTGGCTGCGGGCACAGCAGGCGGGCTCACTGCACCCGGCGGCAGTAGTAACCGAGCACCTTGCACTTCTCGCAGAGGTGCTGGGGGTGCTCCTTGCTCTGGTCGGATACGTCCAGGCCGTCGGGCTTCTCCAGGGGTCTCTGCAGAGAGGAAGGGGGAGTGGAGAGAAAGACAGAAACACAGAGAGAAGCAGGGAGAGTGAGACAGATGCAGAGAGAGGGACGGAGAGAGCACAAGATAGATAGGGGTCGGGGTGCCCAGAGACAGCCTGGAGTCACCGAGGTTTTTTTCCCCAGGGACCCGGGCCCTTCCTGCCTCTGGCCTGTGGTAGGTGTGTAGCCCATGGCTACGTAGTATGCACCCAGGGAGGAGGGGCTCTTGGACCCTCGAGGTCTGGATGCCACTTTGGCCTCCCCCTGGACTGTCAGAGCAGCCACCCCCGAAGCTCATGAAAGCCCAGGACACAGACAGGATGGTGGTGCGTAGACATTACCTAGATGAGGAAAGTGAGGCCCACAGCAGGGAGGACCCAAGCCCCTGTCTCCTAACCTCCAGCACACCCGGCGCTCCTTCCCAGGCTACCTGTCATTGCCATGCTTCAGGCTTGGGGTAAATGAGCTCTTGGTGAGGTTAGCAGCCAGTGCCCCTCGCCCCAGGGCCTGGCACAGTCCTTGCCCTGTCAGTTGAGTGGCCAAAGGAGCAGAATTCCACTGGGTCCTAACAGGGAAACTGAGACCCAGAGAAGGGAGGTGGCTTGCCAGACCTGTGATGCTACTCATGCATTTTGTGACCTCAGGGGGCCTCGGTTTCTGCATCTGGAAAGTGGGCCCTTATCGCACCTCAGTTGCGGAGCAGCGGGAGGCATTGGACGTCTACATGTTTGTGATCTAAGCAGCACTAGGCACATGGGAGAGCACTTCTGGGACTCAAGGAGCCTCCTGCTCCCTCTCTCCCTCCCATCCTGGCTTGCAAAAGCCAGCAGAGACTTGTTTCCCCAGAAAATTTATGGAGGCTATTAGGCACACATCCCGAAGCACAGAATTTCTTGGCTGGCAGTTGAAGCCTGACCCCAACCCCCACCTGCAGAAGGGTCCCCTGCCTCGATGTGGGGGTACGCAGAGGAAGCTGGTCGTGGACAGCTGGGACCTACATGCTGAGGAGAAGGGGCAGAAAGCACAGGCTGCTGTGGGGTCACAGACCTTGGTGTCAGTGGCTGTGACCAGAGATGGTCCTGGAGGGGAGCCACAGGCCAACTATAATCTTCCCCAAAGCAGCACACGGGCTTTTCGGGCCCAGCATGCAATCCCTGGTCTCAAGCAGACACTGAGAGCAGTCTGGGAAATGGAAGAGCCCCAAACCTCCAGGAGGAGAGCACAGAGATGGTGGAAGGGCAAGGTCCAAGGTCCGAGGGTCACGAAACCCATCTATGTGCTTCTAAGCCTAAAGCCACCCAGAGAAGGCTTGCGAAACGGACAGGAGCCTTGGCCTCGTCCAGGGGGCCTTAACATGACCAGCTTTCCTGGCCAGGGGAGAGGAGGAAGAGTTTAGCTTTGTGTCAGACAGGGGCTTGAACAACCTACAAGCTGTGTGACCTTGGGCAAGCCACCTGGTCCCTCTGATTGTCCATCTCCCCGTCTGTTAAAAGGGACGTTGGCAACACTTTTCTTATGGGATTGTTGTTACAATTCAATGAAAAGAAAGAGCACAGCAGAGCAGAGTTGCTCATATTGTTTGTTATGATTACTGATGAGGGGTGGGCACCCCCAGGGATAGGGGCCCTGAAGCTGTGATTCCAAGCTGAAAGGCCCAGGAAGGCCCTTGGACCTGCTCTCCCAGGCATCTCAGGAAGATCGACAGCAGCCCAC
>ML105157.1:8164-26375 GCA_003697995.1 Taxidea taxus jeffersonii | reverse complement strand
CTGAAGGATTTTGCAGACTTCTGAGAGGCTCGGGGCCAGGTACCACATATATTGGTGTTTGACCCTGAATCACTTATCTCACTATCCCATTTGTTGCTTCAGACTCCTACTTACCAATGCCTCCACCACTCCCCTGCAGGGCTGCATCTGAGAATTGTCATTTCTTGGATTTGCAAGATCTTCATCAATAACCCCCATCACTTCCATTTCTTGAGCAATCATGATGTATTACATAAGGTACCACATAAGGTATTTCAAGTATCTCATCTCTCATCTTTAAGGCACCACTGAAAGGGAGTTTCCTCATCTGTAAATGGAGATAATGAAAAGTTGAATGTGAGCTTGCTCACATTCACAAATTAGAAAATGACAGAGCTGTGACCTGAAGCCAGATTCATGGCCTCCAAATCCTGTGTTTTTTTTTCACACCCACCTCACAAAAATGGAGAGAGTGGTAGCCAAAGAGCTTCCAACTTCCTTTCCTGCTTCTCTCCCATTTTCCTTCCGCATCTTGCACCTGGAGCTGCACAAGGGGAGTCCCAACCCTGGCTTCACCACTTGCCAGCTGCGGAACCCTGGGCTAATTACCTACTTCCCCTACTTCTCATTTCCCTCCTCTGTAAAATGTCAATAATAACAGCACCTCCTTCACGAGGTTGTGTCTGGATTAAATTAGCTAGCACCTGTACAACACTTAAAATAGGACCTGGAATGTGGCAAGTGACTAATAAATGTAGATGTTGTTATTTGTTGTTGTTACTGTTATTCAGCCTAGACTGTGAGCTTGGTCACGTGGACAAAGAAAAATAGACCATAAAGCACCAGAAGAAGAGATTCCAAAATATTAAAACTAGTTGTCTTGGGGTGGGGAAGATTACAGATGATTTTTTTAATCTTCTTTATAATTTTCTGCATATATATATGTGAGATTGAGATTTTAAGGACTTGGCTCACAAAATTATGACAGCTGGCAAGTCCAAAATCTTCAGGGAAGGCCAGCAGGCAGGATCTAGAGAAGACATACCATTTCAGCTTAAATATAAAAGTCTGGAAGCAGAATTCCCTCTCCATGGTGGGGAGGTCAACCTGCTTTCTCTTAGGGCCTTCGGCTGATTTGGTAAGACCCACCCACATTATGGAGGACAATCTGCTTTACTCAAAGTCCACTGATTTTAAAGTTAATCTCATCAAAAAACCACCCTCACAGCAACATCCAGGCCTGCCTTTGACCACATGTCTGGCCACAGCCCAACCAAATTGATGCATCCCATTAACCCAACACCTCCCACAGGGGCTGTGGTAATGAAGGCCATCAGGCATAGGGAAGCCTCACCAGCTGCAAAAATCACCTAAATATGGGGGACTGCTTAAAAAATGCCAGAAGTCACTTTTCAATTGTTCTTATGATGACACCATAGTAGGGGAAGGCATAAAGGTCCAGCCCTGGAGAGACTTTCTATCAATCACACTCCCAGTATGTCCAGCATATTTGCTTTCTTGATAAGCAAAATGTTCTGGACTCCTGACAAATGTTCTTAGCTGTTCAAAGCAGTATGGTAATAAGGAAGAAGCTTTTAGTTTTGAGCTGAACCTTAAGCCTTACAATATTCCATAAGCCTAAATCTGTATACAATAATATTGTATATAGACAGACATTTAGTTGCAAAACATAATGACCCCAGTCCTTGTAGTAGGTGTGTTCTGAGCTTCCATTTCCCTTGCACAATAGGAACTAATGCAGACCCCTGCCCCAACTCACCTGATAGTCACTGAGACTCCATGGGACCAGGCAGCTGACTGGTTACTCTGAATTTGTAACATTTCCAAATGCCAGGGATTTTTTAAATCATTAAGGAACATGTACACCAATAATAACAGCAAAGCATGCCTTTTCCATTATCCCACAGGAAGTGGTGACCCAGAGAAAGGATTAAGAGATAAAACTCCAGGCTTTGTATTAAAAGCAGAGGTAACCTGACACGCATGCCACTACCCTCCCTCTCATGCTCATAGCAGACATATTTAATCGATCACAGAGCTCTTTTGGGGTCACAAAGACCAATGTGGTGCCATGTAGACATAGGATGGGAAAAGTTGTTCCTAGACAGCTCAGAGAGAAAACTGTAGTTAAAAGTCATATGTTTTAAGAAATCCATCTGCTGGCTAGAGAGAGCCACTTACATTTCCTAGTCCTGGGACAGAATGATTTCCCACATCTGGATCGAAGTCTGGGATGGAAGCTAGGGAGCCCCAGGGTACGCCTTTGGAAATCCTTCCTGGACCAAGGACCAACAGCAATAATTCAATCCATTTCTAGACAGGAATTTTATAACAACACTGGGCCAGGCTTACAGGCGATGCCATTACCGTCATTGCTAACAAGGGCAACCACCAGCACTGTGCTCATTATCTATTGCTGTGTAACAAATTACCCCAAAATTTCATAGCTTAAAGCAATAAATATTTATCATCGCATGCCATTTCTCAAAGTCGGGAATCTAGGAACAACTTGGCTGGGTAGTCCTTGCAGAGTCTTCCATTGGTTGCAGTCAAGGTGTTAGCTGGGGCTCTAGTCACATGAAGGATTCACTGAGGCTGGAGAGTGGGCTTCCAAGGTAGCTCACTCACATAGCTGTTGACAGTGTTGTGGGGGAGAGAAGGGGGGTGGGTCTCAGTTTCTCACCAAATAGACCTCTTCATAGGGCTGCTTGAGTATCTTCACAACATGGTGGCTGGCTTCCTCCAGAACAAGCCATCCAACCCCAAGAATTTGTGATACCTTCTGTGACCTCATTTTGGAAGTTACACAGAGCAGGGGCATCAGGCTGCAACTATTAGAAGGAGGAATATCAAGGAACTTTGTAGATCTATTTTCAAAACCACCAAAACTATCACAGGAAATGCCTGTGAAGCATAGTAGGGAGTCTTTGCCCCAGGAGAAGGTAAATGTTATGTCAGATAAAACGCTTAACTTTAACTGAATGTGTTAAACATTGTGGAGTATACTTAGCTTAGGCCCCAAGTAGATGGATATTATATTGTAAGTGTTTAAGCCAGAAAGAAACTTTTCAATCCTGGATCCAACTTCCTCATTTTATAGGTGGGCAAACTGTGACCTGCAGAGGAGTGGTGACTTTCCCAGAAAACCCAATGAGTCAGCTTGATTTCTGAACTCCTGGGCAGAATTTTTCCCAGTATTTCATGCAGGGCTCTTCGTTATGGTGTTTTTTCCCCCAAATCAGGTTAAGATGTCCTAAGAAGAAAATGAGCTCCAGAGAGGGTGATCTCGGGGAGGATAGAAACAAAATGAATTGGGGGCACTCTCAGGAACTGCTGAGACCCTGGATTCCTTCTGGCCCTGAGATGATCTGACCTTCCTTCCAGGGGGTGACCAAAAATGAGGCTGGCCAGAAGGCGAGCAGATGGAAATGGGCTCAATCGATCCCTCCCTGAAGCCAGGGCAGTAAGCATGCCCTGTTGGTGGACACCATTGACTGTGTTGTGAGGTCAGTCCTTCCCAGCAACCCAGCCATAAGGGATCAGCTCAAGTCAAGAGTCTAAAGTGAGACAGAAACAGACCAGGGTAACTGAGATAATATTTTCCATCAAGTTTTCTGGGTTGCCTGTTCTGTAGTTTACATATTTCACACATGTTTATGCTCCATAACCATGTGACATGACAGCCCTTTATAGTTCTAATTGCACAAATTATATTGCTCCCAGGTCTTATCTAAGGTCTACAGAGAGCTCTGGAACAGTAGTAACAGTGTAGTCATGCTTGCCACTGTTCTAGAGAGATATGATGGCATGAAGGCATGGTGGAGGAGCATGCAGCTGTCGGGCCAGAACCTAGATTTAAATCCAACCTCCACCATGTACTGTGACTTTGGGAAGCTCACACAACATCTCTATGTGTCTGCATCTTTATTGGTAAAATGGAAACGATCACAGTTGCTGGCTCATGAGACTGTTGTGAGAGATGAACAAGTCGACATCTGGTAAGCAGGACAGGGCTAGGACATTGTGAGGACCCAGCGTGATGATTAGTGTTGCTTTACGTCACACGGTTACATCCTTACGTCACACATCACCTTCTATGCATTGTATGGTTGTCTTGCTCAAGATGGCACAGTAATCTGGCTAATTTCCCAAACCCAGGAAGTTGGGCAAGAAGATCTCCAAAGTCCCATCCAAATAATTATCCTATGTGCTCCCAGAGGTTGGGAATAAACTATAAGCAGATAGACAACAGGAGTCATGTTTGATCCCATCAAGTTCAGAAAGACCTACAGGGCATAACACAACCACAAAAGGGCCAAGATTAATCCTCAAAACAATCCTAGGAGATCAGTGCCACTATTATCCCCATTCTACAGATGAGGAAAGTGGGGTACACACAGGCTACCAGGTGACCCAACCAGTAAAAGCAGGGGCCAGCTCCAGACCTGGGCATTCCAGCGACAGAGTCTGCTGGGCTGAGCTGCAGCCCCCGCCCCCAGGGCATCCTGACAGCTTGCTTGTCCTGACACTGATTAAAATATTGGGTGAGGGGTGCCTGTGGGTGCTCAGTGGGTTAAAGCCTCTGCCTTCGGCTCAGGTCATGATCACAGAGTACTGGAATCGGGCCCCACATCGGACTCTCTGCTCAGCAGGGAGCCTGCTTCCCTTCCTCTCTCTTTGCCTGCCTCTCTGCCTACTTGTGATCTCTGTCTGTCAAATAAATAAATAAAATCCTTTTTAAAAAATGTTTAAAAAAAATTTTTTTAAATTTAAAAAAATATTGAGTGAGATGAAGTTCTGTATGGAAATCTATTGGCAGCAAAGGTCTTAATTCTCCATTATATACTTGGCCATCTGCATTCATTTACCAGTCTTGGTGGGTGTGGTCTGTATTCTGTGTTCTGTGTTTCAAGCACAGGACTCAGGGATAGAGACATTAAAGACCCAAAACCGCCGTATTATATATTTTTCCATGAATTGAATGTACAGCTGGCCCACCCCTCCCTGAATCTGCCATGTCCCTTCCTGCCTTTGTGCCTTTGCCATGCTCTTCCTTCTGCCTGTACAGTGCTCTGCCCACATCTCCATTTGGAAAATGCTTACTTCTCCTTTGAGGTCATGCTCACATCACCTCCTTTATGAAGCCTTCTGTGATTTCCTCAGACTTTCTCTGTCCTTTATGAATCCTCAGATGCTACACTTTCCAAAACTGTAGGACTTATCAGTATGGACACGGCTTGCCAGAGGAACATGTGACCCTACTCTCCCTTAACCTTTCAATAATGTGTGGCCTGAGGGCAGGAACTGAGTTTCATTCGACTTCAAACTTGCTGTGCCAAGGATAGTATTGGCTCTTGGTAGAGGCTTGATGAGCATGAACTGGCTAATTAAATAAATGAAAGACCCTTTTCTTCAAAGAGTTTCTGTGATTCAATATGATATTTTTCCCCAAAACTTGCGGTTTTTCAGGCCAGAGGGTGACTTTCCCACCACTTCCGTTGCAAACAGCTCTATAAGAGTTTGGCTTCTGGAATTTTTCCTGTATTTTCCTTATAACTGTATCCCAATTGTTTCTTATTTGTTTGACACCTCATATTCCCTTCTTTCTTTTTTTTTTTTTTGTCTTAACAGTTGCAGGCTGGGATGCCTGGGTGGCTCAATCAGTTAAATGGCTGCCTTTTGGCTCAGGTCATGGTCCCGGGGTCCTGGGATTGAGTCCTGCATCAGGCTCCTTACTCAGCAGGGAGCCTGTTTCACTGTCTGCCTATTGCTCCCCCTGTTTGTGCTCTCTCTCTCTCCAACAAATAAATAAGTAAAATCTAAAAAAAAAAAAAACACAGTTTCAGTCTGTTTCTGATTCATCCCTGCCTTCCAGAGAGTTCTGCTCTGGATTGACATCCTGTCTTCAGACAGACCACAAGTTCTGGTTTGAGACAGTCTTCTGAAATTGCAGTATGGACCAAATCGAGGGCTTTGGACCAAATCGAGGGCTCCCACATATTTCCTGAATGAACTTATGATTTCACTTAGTTAAACTTTAGTTTCCACATCTGTGAAATGGGGTCATCCATCCTTTCATCTGTAGGTTGTTGTGAGGCTTCAACAAGTACTAGCAAATTTGTGAAGTACTTGCATACATTAGGCACTCCATAAATGCACTAGGACCTTCCCTCTCCCTGTGCAGCCAGGATCTGCTTTTTTTTTTTTTAAGATTTTTTTTTTATTCATTTATTTGACAGACAGAGATCACACGTAGGCAGAGAGGCAGGCAGAGAGAGGAGGAAGCAGGCTCCCCGCTGAGCAGAGCGCCCGATGCGGGGCTCGATCCCAGGACCCTGAGATCATGACCTGAGCTGAAGGCAGATGCCTAACCCACTGAGCCTCCCAGGTGCCCCCAGAATCTGCTTTTTACCATAGTGCAATGTGTTACACAGAGAAGGGATAAGAATACATACTTTATGCAGTTTTGAGAAGTAAAATGTCTAGAAGCTAGTCAATTATTGCTAAATGCACCCCCATCCAATGCACTCTCTTGACACCGTGTAGTTAAACAAAAGCCTGAAAAGTAGATCATGTTTCCCTGTGGCTCAGACCATGTTGCATCACACCTACTTGTTACACGTAAGCACACAATACAAGTGCTGCAGGCTTAAGTGTGCATGAACACTGGGCTGTGTTTGTGGGGGCGGGCAGGGCAGGCTTCATTGGGCTAAGATGAACCAGATAGGGATGGGGCTGTTGAAAGCTTGCCTCCCTCCCTAGAACTCCAGACTGAGAAAGAAGGCAGGGATAAGAACAGGGACTCAGGACTCAGCCTGCCTGGAAGAAGGAAACGCAGGACAACAAAAAGAGGGCTTTGAGTGGGAAAAGCAACATTAAGTCTTGGCAGTGCTATCAACCAGTTGGTCAACTTCGGGCAAATTTCTGAGCCCCGTTCCTCCTCTGTAAAGTGAATCAGATGATCCCAGCTCATACAGTATCAGAGTTTGGCATAAAGATCCCAGGAGGTAACCTCGGGGGACACATGGTCTAAGCTACAACACAGTGTACCATTGCAAAAGGACCTTGTAACTTGGTTTCAATCTCTAAGCTTCTGATTTCCTGACAGCCCACTTTGCCAAGAATCCCTTCAGGGCGCCTGGGTGGCTCAGTGGGTTAAGAATCTGTCTTCAGCTCGGGTCATAATCCCGGGGTCCTGGGATCAAGCCCTGTGTCAGGCTCCCTGTTCAGCGGGGAGTCTGCTTCTCCCTCTTCCTCTGCCTCTCCCTCCTGCTTGTGCACGAGCGCTCTCTCTTTCGTTCTCTCTCTCCCGTGCTCCCTGTCTCTCTCAAATAAATAAACTTTAAAAATCTTAAAAAGAAGGAGGAGGAAGAGGAGGAGGAAGAGGAGGGAAAAAGAAGAAGAAAAAGGAGAAGAATCCCTTCAGACACCATCTCAAATGCTTTGCCCAAATCCAAAATTCCAGGAGGTTTTGGTGAGAAGACTGGTATTGGGAAAATCTCCCATGCTCATCCAGGGGCCCCTGACCCTTAGCCACCTCTGCTGTTCCCTAGGAAAGGATGAACGTGTAAGCACAAAGGGGAGAGGACTAGCCGAAGGATTAGTAAATCACACAACTCGCATTTTCTTTACACCTTTTCCATAAAGGCTAAGCATTTGTGCCTCTTTAATTGGATGTGGGCTTTTGACAAGTGGGGTCATGAGTAAATGAAATTGTATTTGAATCACCACATGTGTTGCATACAGAACCTTGGACCCACGCCCAGGCAATTCTTTTCATGTGCTGCCATCCAAGAGGAGGTCTCATTTGAAAACTAACAACTGATATTGCTTCCCTTCCAACTGTAAACAGAGCCCCAATCGAGGAATTTACTATTGTGCTTCCCTGGTGGGCATTCACCAGTGTTGCATAAGCCATCATGACTGATGGTCATGGCGTTAGAAAGAAATTTTCTTCAGTATATCTTGTGATAAGGGTAGGCACTCGATAAATGAAATCCCTCATTTTGTGCTGCATGCTGAACAAACTTTGCTCTGATTCTCAGAACCAGACCACGAAGTATGTACCTTTATGCCCATTTCACAGATGAGAATGGTGGTAAGGTTACCACTGAAGTGACCTTGGGCATCGGTGGTGGAGGAATGCAGGTGGGGACTAAAGTCCATCATCACAACACAGCAGATACTTTCTGAGGGGCTGCCTTGCAGGATGGCACTTAATCCTGGAGATATAATGATGAGCAAAATATTTTCTCATTGCCCCAGTAGAGTTCACAGCAAAGAAGTGAAAACAGGTTCATTAGACTGAGAATCACTTGGAGATTTTCCCAGAGGAAGCTGTATATAAATATCTGGGTTGTAAGCAATGAGGAGGACACAAAGTGCTGGGGGATGTTTAGAGGACAGAGACTTCCAGGCAGAGGAAGCCGAGTGGGTTAAGCTCAAGGCAAAGGAGAGAGAAAGGGGAGAACCTGGAGACGTAGCCCTAGAAGGTGGAGAGCTGGCAGGGCTTTCTCCAAAGGGTCTTGAGGGGCTTCTGAAGGTCTTACATAGGGAAAACATGCTCAGATCTCTGCCCCCTGCCTTGCTGCCCCACCATCCATCTCCCTGGCTTTAGCCTGACCTGGGGAGATCAAAGGTCCAAGGCAGGGATGCTGGGGACTGAGATGCAGTGGAAATGGGGAAGGGAGGATGAATTGCAGGGGTCCTGAGGAGGCAGCCGTACTCTGAAGCCCCTGAAAAGCCCCAGCCCACTGGTGTGTGGGCACCAGCTCTGGGATGCTGGGAAGACAGAAAGTGAAAATAAAGAGAAGAGAGCGGAGGGACAAAGAAGCAGGGGTATTGGCTCAAATCAGGTTTTTTGCCAGTGTGTTCTCTTCTCTTCTCTTGTTCCTTCTTTTTCTTGCCCAATTTAATGCATGAAGAAATAAACTAAAGTATTCTCTTTTAAAAGTTTATATGGGATTGTAACCCCATTTTATATATGGGAAAAGGCTGGCTCCTGGGGTTTTCTGTATTTTCCTATTGCCATAATTTGAACAATGTGACAAATCAGCTCGCTGTTATTGCTGAAGCTGGGCTCAGAGGAGCTGGATTTTATGGGGACTTGACTGAGCTGCGCCTGGGGGTTAGGTGGCCATCCTCAGGGGGCTGGGGTGTTTTCTGGCCAGAGAGAGGAGGGAACCGGTGTTTACGCCGTGTCCCCTGTGTGTCAGGGTGGGACCTGCCTAATTCCAAAGTCGGCATACTTTCCTGCTGGCGTCCCAGGAACAGATGACACATCCAGAGGGCCTGACCGTGAAGAAGGAGGAAACTTTAGGGATATTTTCCCTGTCTCTCCAGCTTTTCCAGACTTGTTGGAACTTTGACACCCTGACTGTCCCTCCCCAGGTACAAAAGGGAGAAAGTGAGGGCTGCTTTCCTTGGAATCAATGTTCTCTCCCAACATAGGCACATACCTGGCTTTTGTCCTAACTCGAGATCCAGGGCTCGTACCCCATGCCCCACTTCAGGGACACCAGTCAGCAGGTAAGCGAAAGGAATTTGATGTTTCCTCTAAGGGTGTTTCCCAAATCTAAGCAGGGAAGGGGGAAGAGTCAAACCTTAGGCTCTCAAAGGAGCTAAAGGGTTTGCTCTGCACTCTCGGGAGTAGGGCAGCATCACTCTCCCATTCGACACAGGCAGAAGCTGAGACTTGGGGAAGTGGAGAGAATTGCCCAGGGTATTTATTCACACCAAGGCAGGCTTTGAACGAAGGTTTCAGATATGAACGTACCCAGCGCGGTTGTCAGCAATGCCAGGTGTTCACAATGCGTTTGTTTCCTTGCTCGCTTCCAACTCTCTGTGGACCCCTGTCTCTCACCGAGGAGACATCTACTCGCATTGTCCCCAAGGGACAGCCCTGGCTTCCCCATATATCTGGGCCTACATCCCCAAGATGTGCCGTCCGTGGACCTTTTAAGGGATTAACAAGCCCACATATGGTGCAGGGTAGACTGGGAGCCTGGTCTCAAGAGTCATAAAAGATTTTTAAGAGGACTTTATAGGAGTGAGCCCTCCGGCAGAGCGAGCAGTGGGGTAGGTGTGGGGGTGGAGGACTGAGCAGATAGGAGGGGTGGGAAGTCAGCTCTGATGGAGGACTAGCTGCTCAGAAGCCCTCCATGGGAGATCCCTGAGCCCTAAGCCCAGAGCTGGGACCAGAACACCAGGACCCAGACTCTACTGCACCGTGTGACCGGGAACTAGTCCTGTTCCCCAAGAAGCCTCTCTGGGCACTGAAAATCTGCGTGGTAGAAAATATTCTAAGTTCTCTGGAACATACTCTGTTTCCTAGGTGTGGCACCCTGTGGCGGTGACATCACACGTAAGTCTTTCATCTCTGGTAGGTATTTCAGCGGGCAAGCCTAGGGACAGAAAGCAGAGAATGTGGTGTAAATGCCTCTGTAGCGGCAGCAAAGTGTAACATTTCTGTTGTTAAATTATTCCACTTATTAAACTGGCGTGTAAGTTACTACCAGTGTTTACATGTCACTGAAGTCATAGACTTGCATCATTTTTCTTTTTCCAGCATAAGAAAGCAATGAGCAGACCTAGCCTGCATCTCCAGCTCCACAACTTAGGAGCAGAAAACAAGGCCACAATTCCTTCCAAATCCCTGAACACATCCTTGGTCTACACTGGGTAGTTATTTCTACATTATTCAGAATTAAATCGTATTTATTTTTCTTTTCAAAGTTCTAAAAGCAAAAATGAGAAAGGGCACAGGGAGGAGAAGAAGGAAGAAAGGACCGGTTCGGACAGCTCTGCTCCATGATGCCATCACAAGCCCCTCTCCAGCCCGCGCCCTGTGATCAGGGTACAAACGTGCCTCCTCATGCCCCAGCCCGACTGTGTGTCCTTCTGCATATGCTGTTCCTGCTAACAGGAATGTGCTTTCCTCTCTTCTCTGCCTACAAAGCTTATAATCCATTTTTCAGTTCTCAGGCCACATCACCTCTTGCATGATGTCCTCCCTGATTCCTCTCCCAACTCCACCCCCTCTCACACACAGGCACTCACACCCCCGAGTTTTTGTAGCATTGCATATACCCCAATGGCAGCATTTGGCATGCTATGTTTCTATTGCCATAGTACTAGTCCTATCAAACCGCTCTTTGAGGAACCCTTATTTCTTTTCACCCGACATAGTGCTACAATCTTTTTATAAGTCCTATCACTTAAATTTCAATCATCCCTATGCTATGAATTAGCTATTATTTTCCTAAATTTAAAAATGGGGAAATTGACACCCCTGAGGCTGGGGCTCTTCCTACCAGGTGACCTTGGGCAAGGACTATGCCTGTATTCTGGGGCGGGGTCTGATACCGTTGTACTAGCCAGCCTAAACGAAGAAGCCATAATAAGCAATGAATGAAATAAGGAACAAATGTCACCATTGAGTGCCAAGTTCTTAAGTGTGAAACGTGGCTCTAAACAAGCATTTTATTTTCCTGCCACCATCCCAGAACAGCCCCTACTCAGGAACCAAAGCAAGCCTTAAGGAATCACATTATTTGACCAGGGGGAAATGAAGACCCCACCCCCCACCTCACCAGCAGGCGAGGGGCTGGCCTGGGTCACAGAGCTGCCTTTGGCACCTGCCCAGCACTGCTTCCCAACTCCTGGTGGGCAACCCTTTCCAAACTGCTTCTTCCCAGAGCTCTACATTGGGGTGGGCCTGTTTCCCTTCTTTGCAATGGAAGACTTTCTGTGCCTGTCCTTAGAGACAGAAGGAGCAGCAAGCCTCTGTATTTCTTGGTTGCATTCTCCCAATTAAGCAGAGAAGCCAACGGAAGACTCCTTGAGTCAAGCTAATTGCATCTTTGTGGTCTCGGTGCCTGCCAGCTTTAGCCCGGAGTCAGGTTTTATAGGGCTACTTAGCCCCACACCCAGGGTTTATGATGGAAACCTTGACAAAGCTGCACTGATAAGGCTGCAGAGGACCCAGGAGACCAGAAAACCTAGTAATTTTCCAGACTCTAAACCCGGCCTCCACTCTGAGGACCCCTTGCCAGCCAGGGCTGTGAAGTGTTGGCCAAGAGGGTGCTGGCAGGGAGCTGTTTGTTTCCACTCCGATGCACTCCGGAAATTCGGTATGATACCTTTCTGGGATTTTTAATGACAACTTTCTCCTTCAGCATCACCTGGTCTGCAGTTAGTTTTCCCATTCTTTCGACTGCCAATCATTCATTCACTTGGTCATTCATTCATCAAATTCGGAACTGTGCCAGGCTTTTGCTGGGCACTAAGGAGAAGAACTTCTTGGGGGATTAATTTTAAATTCTGTTCTGTTAGGATGAAGTTTGTGTGCCACACAACTCTAGGGGGTGTCCTTCACATGGCCCATGATCACATCGGGCACCTTCTTGCAGAAAACTGTAGCATGGGGAAGAATAAGCACAAGCAGAATATGAAAATAACGTATATTCAGTCTACCATAGAGGAACGTTGAAAATAAACAAAGTAGCTGGGTCATGTAGCAATTCCCCAGCTCTTAGGCAATTTCCAATTTTCCTTTCTAAAACAGAAAAAAAAAATCAGATATATTTCTCAGGGGCATCTGGGTGGCTCAGTTGGTTAAGCATCTGGCTCTTGGTTTCAGCTCAAATCATGATCCCCCATGGTGGGATAAAGCCCTGCCTTGGGCTCTGCTCTCAGTATAGAGTCTGCTTGAGATTCTCTCCCTCTCCCTCCACCCCTATGCCTGTTCACACTCTCTCTATATATAAATACATACATTCATCCATACATAAAATCTTTAAAATAAGGTTTCTCAACCTTAGCCAGGTAACACTGTTAGAGGAAGCAGTTCCATACATTGCAGAATATTTAGCAGTGTACCTGTCCTCTACCCATGAGATGGTAGCAACTCCTTGTAAAACAACCAAAATGTGCCCAGATACCACCCAGTGTCAGGAACAGGGGGAAGGAGGAAAAGGGGCAAATTGTCCCCTGTTGACAGCCACTGGTTTAAAATAAGTTCTGTTCCCCCTTCTCTCCCCATTACCTTCTGTTGCCCTCGAAAATGAAGTTCAAAACACTTAGACTTCATTCAAGACCCTCACAGTCTGACCCCCAGTCACCTGTCCAGCCCCATCATGTACCGTGTCTCGAGGGTCTTACCCATGCCCTTCCCCTGCATCCAGACTCCATCCCCACCTCCCATCCTACCTGGCTGACACTCCTGGTCCTCCAAGACTCAGCTTGGGTCCTCTAACTTGTGAGGCTCCTCTCCCAGAGCAGGGGGATGTGCCCTTCTATGGGACCCCCCCCCCGCACCAGGTCACCCTTCTATCACAATACTCAGAGGTGTGAGAACATCAGGTCTAATGAAAGTGTTTATCTATATTGTCTGTAAGATACCTGGGGGCAATCATGATGTATCCCCAGCACTTAGCAAAGTCCTGGCCCACAGAGATTTATTTAGCAATTACACTCTTGTACTGAAGTTCAACGAAGGGTCAGAAAGTGAAATAAAGAAAAGCCCGCACCTTCTGCCTGCCTGCTCCACAGAATTATTTGGGACTTCTGACCAGAGAATCAGCCCTCTTAGCTCCATTGCTGTTGGGCCATCTGATCTTGGACAAGTCAGTCTATCTTTCTAGTCTATCTCAGTGTGGTGCCTCCCCGCCCGCCCCCAGCCAATTGCGAAGATTTCATTTATTTATTTACTTGAGAGAGAAAGAGCACAAGTAGGGAAGGAGCAGAGGGAGAGAGGAAAGAGAATCTCAAGCAGACTCCATGCTGAGCACAGAGCCAACATGGGGCTCGATCTAATGACCCTGAGATCACAACCGGAGTTGAAACCAAGAGTCAGATGCTTAGACAATGGCGCTCCCCTGGCACCCCTGTCTCAATGTTCTTCATGTAAAATGGGAGACTCTCACAGTCATTTCAAGACAAATGAGTCGTGACATGATAACACTTAAGCTGTCATTAACTGAATAAATTTGAAAGGGTATTATTACCATTGAAAAATAAGATTTTTACAAACATAAACACTGAATTGAAATAAATACATTTGTAGGATCTTTCTTTTCTTATATGGAGGTTTGGCCATATTCTAGATGTGAAGGGCACTTTATTTGTTTGGGGTTTTTTTCCATTCCTGAAAAACAAAACTTACCATGTAATAATTCCTACTCTACCTAGAAGCTTAGCACTTCAATTCAGGAACTTTTTGTTTCCCCCCTGGGCCAGAATTCAAAGAGTTCCTTTGATTTTGCTGAAGCAGGCCACACCAATAACTGGAGGAAATTTTTCTAAGAGACATGTAGCTTGTAGAATCTTGCATTTTAAGGAGGTGCTAATTAAGATAGAAAACTTTAGAGGAGGAACTGCTTCTAAAAGAGCCTCTTCATCTCAAAGATGACACAAATGCATTAGGTTTAAGGAAATGAAGTTGAGAGAAATCTCTTCCAAACTTTGCAACTGTTGTCAGTTGAATTGTGCGCCACAAGAATGTCTTAGCCCCCAGAATCTGTGAATGTGTCCTCATCTGGAAATAGGGACTTTCCAGTCCAGATGGGGTCATACTGGAGTCAGGTGGGCCCCAATCTAATCTGACTGGTGTCCTTATAAGAAGAGAAGAAGAGACAAGGGCACACCAGGGAGGATGTCATGCAAAGTCAGGGGCAGAGCTTAGGGTGGGGCCACCATGAGCCCAGGAACATCAAGGATTACTGACAGCTGCCAGAATCTGGAAGAATGGATGGAACAGATTCATCTTCAGTAATTCTAGAAGGAGACAACCTGCCAAAAGCTGGATTTGGGACTTCTGCTCCAGACTCTGACAGGATCTCTTCCTCATGTGGTAAGGCCCCAGTCTGCAGTGCTTGGCTTGGGCAGGTCCAGGAAAAGGACACGAGCTTCCTCACCAGAGTCACAGAATGGTTTCCTCACATGAGGTCTTCCTTTACACCGATTCTGGTGCTGTCCTACCATAACATCAAGAAACACAAATGAAGACGAACGAGGAAGGTGAGTCCCACCCCCCTGAAGAGAACTGTGGGAAGGGTGGAGATGACTTTTGGGATCTACACCATGCAGCACTCACAACATGTTCGTGAGAAAACAAAGCAAAGCAACATAAACACAAGCCCTCAGTAAGCATCAGAGTTTCTGAACTAAACGGAGCCCCAAGGAAATGCACGGAGCCCCAGGCTGAGGCAGGGCAGCTGTAATTTCAGGGAGACAGATGGCAAAACATTATGTCCTGGGGGAGAGAACAGATGGGAACCTATACTCAGGCAGCCTGGCTGGTAAGTGAAAGAAGCAGGGGAACACAGAGGTTGGAAATCAGCAAACCAGTAGTTGGCCCCCTTCTGGAGTGCCTGCATGTGTAGACGTTGGGGGAGTGGAATGGCAATTACTGAGTTTTTTAGTTTTCCCATGGGGAGGAAGCTCCCATTGCATGTGCTATTGATGGACACGGTGTCCGCTATCTACTGTTAGAACTGAAGACAGGAGATGCGCCTTCAGTGCCTGCCCTGGAAGCCAAATACACACAGGGAGCCTAGGCCCACTGGTGAGGCATGAGAGCAAGCAGTGCAAAGCAGAAGCCGTGTTCAGAGTAGGCACACACAGATCCAGTTGTGGGATGTCCCAGTGATAGGAAGGGATATGGGCACAATCACCATCTCCCCAGACTTGTGTCTTTATGTGGAGACATTCTAACCAGACTAGTCCTGCCAGACTCTTCCTTCATTTCTCCCCGATTTTTCTCCATGGGAGGAGAAAAAGTCACCAGCTGGGATGACACATGTAACTGGAAAGTCTAGCAAAAGAAATCATTCCACGAGGCTACTTCTTCCTCCTCTTTTTCCAGACCCCTCCACCTAAAGGAGCATGTAGCTTTTGCTCCTCTGTGCCACAAGTTGTGGTGGGGACAAGGCATGAGTTGGCATCACTATGCCAGTGACTGGAGGAGTCAAAATACCAAGGGGGAAATACAAGCAAACCCACTTGGCCCCAGATCTAAAACCATGTTCCCCAACAGCGTTATCAATAATAGGTGAGACTTGTTAGTATGGGATCAATGTCTCTTTGAATGGGCTTTGAACTCAAAAGGGGAAGAAGAAGGTTATTTATGGGGCCCAGGGAACTCAAAGGAGGACTGCCAGAGACTCCTGGTATCATCTGTGATTGACATTGAAAGGCAACGTTGACTTCAAAGAAAGAGGAGTAAGGCAGTATCCCCAACAATATTTGTTGTTCTAGATTGGCTCCTTACTGAAGGAAATCACAACATGTAACCCTTGGTATGTAGTGACTGCTTTTTCCTTCTCTACCAAGCATCAGAAAACACCAGAAGAAGTTAGCTTTCAGCTGGCAGGAAGGACAGTGTACTTGTTGTGACTCAAGGAGATATCAAGACTTCTTGACGCGTGGCACAGTTTAAACCACAGAAACCTTGACCATCTTCCCGTCCAAGTGGCAAAATGTTAGTCCATGACATAAATAGCACACTTTGGTTAGGATCAGAATGTTGGAAATAGCAAGCACTATAGACACTGTTAGTAGGATACATGCAGTAGGGGCCAGGCAGTGGGAGAGAAATCCCATGAGAATGCAAGATCAGAATGTTACAGGGCACTCACAGCAAGTCCCAGGACAAGACTCATGGTAAAAAACCCTTGAAGTCTGGCAGCATATCCAGGCTCTATTCAGTGAATGATTATGTTCCTTTTAGAAAACATTGTTTGAATTGCTCTTGGACCCTGTCGGACTGAAAATGGGGCACAAAATACGTACTCACCCCTCGCTGGGCATTATGAACGGGGTGTTCCATAATCCACTGAACCAGAGAGTACCATGTCTGGCAGATTCCATTAGCAGATGAAAATGGTGCATCAGGAATCATGTTCGATAGGTTCTTAAGGCACAAGTAGTGGCTGGGGCATGATGCTCACATTCCCAGCACGCTCGCGCCTGACATGATCCATCTCCTCCAACAGCCCATTCCTCCAGATCCACGGATACCTCTGACTAGTAGACTGACACAGAAGCACTGTCATTTTTTATAGTTCCATTCAAGAACTGTAGAGAAGGGATATCTACCCAGAAAGCAAAACTTCAAGTAGTAACCTTTCTTTGTTTGCTTTGCAGAGGAATGGAGGGAGGAAGACCAGGAGACGGTGGTTTTATGCCCATGGGATACATTTACTTTAGGATGTACCCTTTTATAGGAGCTGCTTTACTCATAGGGTGGTATTCTGGTTAGTTGAAGAATCAGTCATCATGCCAGCAGTGTAACATCTCATACGATGGGGCACTATCTTACAGAAAGCAATAAAATCTCTAAACAATGGAACAATTTATGGTGATTTTGCCACCACAGCCAGAAAAAAGTGTCCAGAACCAAGGGATTAAAGGAGTGTTTGCACTTCTCATGCCCCATTCACAAAATTTTACTTCTCAGTCCCACAGCTTTGGGCTGTACTAGCTGCAGTGACTTGGGATGGAGGGTGTGCTTTGGAGAAATCTTCCATGAGGGGACATAACAGTGATCACACTGAGCTGGAATTTAACTCCACCATCTGGTCATTTCAGATTCTTTAAGCCACTGGGAACATTGGCCAAAAATGAGCGTAGTTGCCAAACTGGCTAGGTTTTTTGATCATTACTGTTGAGGAAAAACAGGATTGCTTGTGATAGGAACATGGATTTAGGAAGAATGGAACTTGGGGACCTCCTGAGTGGCTTCCAATTCTGCTGTATCTAATAGTATAAGTTAGTGGAAAATTTCTGCAGCCCCAAAACAAAGGTCCACAGCCTCCCCAAACCAAATGTTTGAGCTACCCCCCGAGGTGACCATGGAAGGACCAGCTGAAGACAAAAACCACTGGAATGGAATCATAAAGGTAGGCCACAAGCACTAGCTATGCAGACATGAGAATTAGAGCCTCCTTCTGAATTTCCTTCCTTACAGTATTGAGCATTTATATATTCTACTAAAGTTTCCTCTTCTTTCCTCTCTGTTCTCCTCACTGTTATATATGTAGAAAGTAGGAACCATGAACTTTACAATTTAACTCATATGTTTTAGAAAAAAACTGGAGGCAAAGTCTAAATGCTTTTGGTTTTGTTCCTTTGGGGAGGGGTTAAGTATATTTTCAGTTGCAAGGAAGGTGTGTGTGTGTGTGTGTGTGTGTGTGTGTGTGTGTGTGTGTGT
>ML105156.1:159182-181997 GCA_003697995.1 Taxidea taxus jeffersonii | reverse complement strand
TAAGAAAAAGAGCATTACAGGCATGATCACGAACAGAGCTTGGCACTTAAGCTTAGAGCCAGTGAAACATTGGGGAGAAGCGGTTGAGGTGAGCTGAGAGTGCATGTCCTAGCTAAGAGATAAGAATGCTGTTCTATAGTGCACAGGAGTGCTGTTGTATTTTTTTAAATATTTTTATTTATTTATTTGACAGAGATCACAAGTAGACAGATAGGCAGAGAGAGAGGGAGGGAAGCAGTCTCCTCTCTGAGCAGAGAGCCCAACACAGGGCTCCATCCCAGGACCCTGGGATCATGACCTGAGCCGAAGGCAGAGGCTTTAACCCACTGAGCCACCCAGGCGCCCCATGCTGTTCTATTTTGAGAGAAGTGGAAATATGGAATTATTTATTTTTTTTAAGATTTTATTTATTTATTTGACAGAGATCACAAGCAGGTAGAGAGGCAGGCAGAGACCCTGATGTGGGGCTTGATCCCAGGACCGTGGGATCATGACCTGAGCCGAAGGCAGAAGCTTTAACCCACTCAGCCACCCAGGCGCTCCTGGAATTACTTATTTTTAATTTTCTTTTAAGAGAGGTGGAGGAGGGGTAGAGGAGAGGGCAGAGCGAGAGGGAGAGAGAGAGAATCTTAAGCAGGCTCCATGCTCGGCACAGAGCGTGATGCAGGACCCAGTCTCACAACCCTGAGATCATAAGCTGAGCTGAAATCAAGAGTTGGATGCTTAACCAACTGAGTCACCCAGGCGCCCCCAAATTCCCTGATTTTAAATGCTGGAAGCAAAATGTAAAATTCTAAGAATACTGTGGGTCAGATAGATCCCGTGCATAGCCTGTCAGTTTGGGGGACCCCTCCTATAATATTCTGTTGCTTGATTTCTTATTGTTTTCTCCAAATGGGCCATTCTAAAGGTTTATCCTTTTTTTGGGGGGGATGTGCCCCACCTTCTCACTATCCCCTCTTAGTAAATTTTGGGATATATAGGGAAACTGAGAAGAAAAATGATATGTTTGCTTTAATCCTGATGGACTAGGGCGTAGTAAGAACACTAACAAAGGAGGGGAGCCCAGGAGGGAGTTTTGGTCCAGGTAGACAGGGAGTTTGATGTAGTGGGATTTGCTGAGGTGAAACTGTGTATGAGGCACTTGGACACATAGAACTGGAGCTAAGAAGAGCACATGCCAAGGACTGTGAAAGGACATACATGTGCACTGAGAACAACAAGAACTGGCCACTTATCGCCTGCTAAGGAAGGACATGGAAAAGCTATAGGAAGCGGGCTCAAGCTCGGAGCAGCTGAGCTTCTCAGACCCTTGGCTGAGGGGCAGGCGGCCTCTCCACAGGTCCCGAGGGCTGGAATCAAGTTGGTGTAGAGCTGTGTGTTCATGATGGTAGTCCTGAGGAAGCCAGAGAAGGTTACGTCATGTTCTATGAATTCTGCAGAAGGCACAGCGACTTGGCATTGGGATCAAAAATGGTAGTGAGGAAGCCTAAGCAGACACTGCTGTTGATGGTGGTATTAGCACCCAAAGTCACTCAGGAGACAGCTTTCATAGTGAAATTGTATTTTACTCTGTTTTGTCTGTATTTAACTGATGGGGATGTATTCTACAGATTGCAGTTTTTTGTAAGGGAAAGTGAATAAATCCTTACCTGTATTTTCTCCCTCCTTGCTCAAGAGTTCTAGTATGCTCTACTGTAATTTGTTCTGCTGAATTCAGTAAATATTTAGTACCATCAGTCTGAGGTATATTCTGGAAACCTAGCCTTACAGTCTACAGAAGAGATTTGTATCAGTTCTTAATTTTTATCAGATTCTAGGTTATATCTACTTCTTTCTGAGCTCTTTCTTCACTATTCCATGATTAGTGTGATCTCGTAGCTGACTTAACCCTGTCCTACCAAACCTTTACTGATTCTTTTCTTCTCTTTTCTTTGTTACTTAATTCCTCTTTTCCACACTCCCTTCCTCCTTCCTTCCCCTTTCTCTTACCCTGGTTTTTTGTTTTGTTTTGTTTTGGCTGAGCTTTCTGAACTGCTTTAGCCAAAAGCCATGGCAGAATAGAAAAAATACTGCTTTTCGGTAAACCTGAGCTACAGGCTCTAAAATAACTCCAGATTCTGTTTGCTTGGGGGTGCCAGTAGCCTCTAATAAGAGATCTGTTAATGTGCACTTTTGCTCGCTTGGCAGAAAATGTTTTCCCCTATTTGGTAGGTGGTAACGGGGATCATTTTTCTTACTGACTTTTTTCTTCTTAGCTCATTACTGATGCTCCCGGGGAATCTGGATAAGACTGAGTTGTGAGCCATTTGCTGGAATAGTAATGTTCAATTATGTCCAAAAACTTTCTGATTTGCTTTTAGAACTAATTTTTTTTTCCTTTTGAGTTGGATCTAAGCTAGAGAAAAGAAAGCGGTGTTTCAGATCATTTGGAAATGAGTTAAACAGCTCCTGGGAGAACAAATGGGGCTGAACCAGCTTGCTCTGATCACAACTTTCTTTACCATTACACGCACACATTTTGTTATAAGTCACTTAGCCAATGCCCTAGGTTTGTGGATGGCATTGCTCGTTAGTGACCTGACCATAGATCAGTTATAAAACTGACCACATTCAGCTTTGGTACCTTGACATCTTTTAATGCTGAGCCTCCAGCCCCTATGCCTTCCATGGTAAATCCTTTTATGAATTGTCAAACATGAGCTTTGCCAGTCCCTATCCAAGATGCCTTTATACTTAATTTCTGGATTGTGAATTCCATGATTCCTTTATGCTTATGTTTTGTTACTGTCAGCAGGAACCCCTTCAGTAGTCATAACTTTCAAGGGATTTTGGAATCATACAGAAAAGAAAGAACAGTCTGGCTTACAGAACTTCAGGGAACCTTATTGTCCTTGTGATGCCTGGGAATGTTATGTCCCCAAATAGGACTAGGAAGTGCCTTGTTCCTTTGCCAACAATGCTGTTCTACTGGTTCTCCCTCTTTCCCAGCACTATGACCACTCACAGCTCATGGTGGGTGGCAGGGTATTATGATTAAAGATGCAAGGAACAGGAAAATGCAAACATTACTCTGATAGGAAGATACACGTTCTTGGAGGACACATAATGATCTTATCATGTATGATATATGTTCAGTTGGGTGTGGGCACTTCTGTCATCTGGCTGCCTAGGATTTTGCCTGTGCCCATAAGTCATCTCATTGTCTCATGAATAGATCTGATGAACACCAAAACTATGAATTTATGTTTAATTTGTCGACTGCTTAAAAATAAATGCAGCTACTTTTAATATCTCTAGATAGCCATTTCTAACGGTAGCAACCAGCACCTGGGGAAATCATATGGAATGCTAAATATTAGATTCTTCTAGAGCTTGGAGATTGGTGGGGTGGATAGCGATTCCAGGAGAGGGGGAACTAAGGACATGGGTGACCTTGTGACTGAAATGCTCGGCCTGACATTCAGGTGGACAGAGGAGGAAGCAAGGCCCCAAGCGGGTGATAGTTGGGACTTGTCAGCCTCTCCAGGAGTGGTACTGGTCTCATCACACAGGTGTGACCGGCACAATGACTGTGGGGACTACAGCGACGAGAGGGACTGCTCCTACCCCACCTGCAGCGAGAACCAGTTCACCTGTCAGAATGGGCTGTGCATTTATAACCAGTATATGTGTGATGGGGAAAACGACTGTGGAGATGGGTCTGACGAGTTGGAGCACCTGTGCCACACTCCAGAGACCACGTGCCCCCCTCATCAGTTCAAGTGTGACAGTGGGAACTGCATTGATATGGTGAAAGTCTGCAACCACCTAGATGACTGTTTGGACAACAGTGATGAGAAAGGATGTGGTGAGTATACAGAAGATTTGGGAAAAGGAAAACCGGGGGACTGCATGTGGTTTCTCAACATTCGTGACTCACCAGGACCTTCCAGTTGTCCTCTAAGTAGCCTAGTACCAGAAAATTACTATTGCTTGTCTTTCTATCAAAAGGCAAGCATTTCTTAGTATATGAGGTTAGTACACAAACGTTTTTAGGCTAATTCATCAGTTAGGCAGTCATTACAGAAAAGAGAACATGAGCAGATTCATACCATTAGTAGCTAACTCCATTGTTAAGCAGGACAAACACTTTGAATCCTTGAAACGACTTGTCTGAGCTCTCCCTCTGCTAGGATTCCTTCGCCTGTTCATTTTCATCTTCAGGTGATGGGAGGAGAGAGTTTTAAACTTTGTCTCACTCCAACCTCCATGGGTAAACCAGTTGGGCATTTATAAAATATAATTAATAGGAACATGTTCTCTTCCTCATGTAGGCAGTTTCTGGGTGAGCTTGGCCATGTGTCACAGGACCAGCCAGAAGGACACCCAGTGGACTGCTGGGCGACTTATCCTATCTTGTGAGAGCCAAATGTATGCATCTCTTCCAGCTCCGTGTCCAGTGAGGTCACCCTGGTAACCTGAAATTGGCCATGGTGTAAGAGTCACACAGCCAAAATGGAAGATGCTACAAATTACACCATCTCGGGACGCCTGGGTGGCTCAGTTGGTTAAGCGGCTGCCTTTGGCTCAGGTCATGATCCCAGCATCCTGGGATCGAGTCCCACATCGGGCTCCTTGCTCGGCAGGGAGCCTGCTTCTCCCTCTGCCTCTGCCTCTGCCTGCCTTTCTGTCTGCCTGTGCTCGCTCTCTCTCTAACTAATAAATGAATAAAATCTTAAAAAAAAAAAAATTACACCATCTCCCCACCCCCGAGATCTGTTTTACCAGCACACCACTGGCCAGGCTCTTTTCTTTTGCTCTTCTTTCTTCTCTCCCCTGCCATGTTACTTTTTAAATTATTGGGTACAAGGAGATTGGCAGGTATAGGATTAGAAGTCAAACATAAGCTTGTTCATTATATTAGTTGTTAAAACCACTGGTGAAGGATTAAGTTGGGGAAGAAGTTGAGAAATAGGGAATTTTGAGTGTCTTTGGCCTTCAGAAAACCCTTATTGTGTGTCTTCTTTTAGCATGTTTCATTAAGAAGTAGGCTGTCCAGTGGGAAGCTTGACTTTGGACCACTCTGGTGGGTCTATTGTGGACATTTTAGCATCTTTTAATACCTGTCTCTTACTTACAGGCATTAATGAGTGCAGTGACCCTTGGCTCAGTGGCTGTGACCAAAACTGCACAGACACCCTCACCAGTTTCTATTGTTCTTGTCGTCCTGGTTACAAGCTTCTGGCTGACAAACGGAGTTGCGATGATATTGATGAATGCAAGGAGACACCCTTTGTCTGTAGTCAGATGTGTGAGAATGTTATGGGCTCCTACATCTGTAAGTGTGCCCCAGGCTACATCCGAGAACCAGACGGAAAGAGCTGCCGGCAGAACAGTAACATCGAGCCCTATCTCATTTTTAGCAACCGTTACTATTTGAGAAATCTCACTACAGATGGCCATTTTTACTCCCTCATTTTGCAAGGACTGGGCAATGCTGTGGCCCTGGATTTTGACCGAGTAGAAAAGAGATTGTATTGGATTGATACAGAGAATAAAGTCATTGAGAGAATGTTTCTGAATAAAACAAACAGGGAGACAGTCATAAACCACAGACTACCAGCTGCAGAAAGTCTGGCTGTAGACTGGGTGGCCAGGTAAGAAAACACTGAGGAGCTCTCTAAAAGTTGAAATGATTTTAAAAAGAATATCATAACCACATTTTTATCTTATTAGAGAATTAAGAGAATCTAAGCTTGTGGCCATAATTCAGAGTTCCTTTGTGCAGTCTCAGTAATTCACTTAGACAAGTCTGTTTCCTTGGTTCTACCATTTAAACTGTGGTTCACAACACTAATTCCTCTCCCTTCCATGTCCCTGCTCCCCTAAGCCTTTACATTGCCTGGGAAGGATGCTTATGCTGCATTAAGAAAGTAAAGCCAGAATCCAGTGTGGCCCCAGAATTCCCTATGTGAAAACCCCTTTAAAGTGGGAATTGAAGCTCACTCTTGAATCTTCTGTTGCCTCTTTGCAGGAAAGTTAATTTCCTGTTTCCCCCACCCTGTTTTCTTGGGGGAAGTGCCTTCTAACAGTTGTCTTTGTGATTCCACCATAGCTTGGATAGGAAATTCAGCGTCTAACTGTATTATTTCCCAAGCAAAATGTCTGTTGTGGTAACTCCTGGCTCTCCATTTCAGAAAGCTCTACTGGGTGGATGCCTACCTGAATTGCCTCTCTGTCTCTGACCTTGATGGACGATACCGCCGCAAGTTGGCTGAGCACTGTGTGGATGACAACAATACCTTCTGCTTTGATCATCCCAGAGGAATTGTCCTTCACCCGCGATACGGGTATTGTCTCCTTGTAATCCTGGGCTCTTCTCTCATGCCCATATTCTGCCTCTGTCACCAAAAAGGCTGTTCACATAGTTATCTCAAGGCCAGTATCTTGCTGGGATTTGTCTTCTGCTTTTCCTAACTGGTAAATGGTTTAATTGTAATGGGTAGAAGCATGGCATCCGCAAATGATATTCATCAGCTGTTCTGTTTTCTTTGCCATGACACACCATTTCACTTTTCAGGTCACCTATTTTGGCTGCATGCGGAGAAAACTGTGCTTAAAAACAACAACAACAACAACCCACTTTTACTGGACTCTACATGTCAAATCCACTGAAATCCCCAGTTTAATCATGTTCATTCTTGAGCATTTCCTATACATCATCCCTTTTTAGATTATTTTGTCATTTTTTTTTCCTTTCTGAGAGAGTCTGTTAAATATAAATTCTATTTCTCTGATTGGAGAAGAGCTATGTCTTTTGGCTACTGACTTTTTTAACTTCAGGGACTGACCATTTGTGTTTCCTCCAATAGGCATGTCTACTGGGCAGACTGGGCTCACCGAGCATACATTGGGAGAGTAGGCATGGATGGAACGAATAAGTCTGTGATTATCTCTACCAAGATAGAGTGGCCCAATGGCATCACCATTGATTATACCAATGATCTACTCTACTGGGCAGATGCCCACCTGGGTTACATTGAGTACGTACATAGAACAGGATAAAGTGAACCATGCAAATGTTTATTCCAAATACTAGGACTTGTGTGGCTAATGTGTTATTCCCAGGTAGATTCTAACTGGCCTGTGTGTTAGAAGTCACTCTGAAGTCATTTTTAACTAAAACTGCCTATAGGAAATTTGCTGAGCTCTGTGGTTATGGTATAGAAGAAGGAGTATGAACATTGAAGCTGGATTCATCAGGTTTTTGTCCTGGTGCTTTTACTTCTTTTTTATTATTTTCCTGTAGAAAATAGAGGTAGTAATCTCTCTCCTATTGTAGACAGCTTAGTCCTCAACTCATCTTAATTTCCTTGTCCCCTTTTTAAACTGCTCATTTCTAAAATTGAGATATAATTGACCTATAATATTGGCCATGAAGGTCTTGAAGTTTTCCTATGGCTTCTATAAGTTCCCATAAATTGTCATATTTTGGACAGTATTTTTAATATTGTATGGCTAACATCAAATTTCTTAGCTGCTAGCTCTCTCCACCTCCTGTTTGGATTTTAAGGTCTACTCTAAAATTGTAAAATATTAAAATATCAGTATTTTGACATTGACTCATAGAACGGGTGAGATATTGAAATTGGAAGGACTGGAAATCTGGCCGCGGATGCCCTGTGATACCTTGAAGTCAGAAAACCTCTTCTGGAATTTTAATTGTCTGGAAAAGTGTTCAGCAATAGTGCCTAGGGCATGATTAATAATAAATATGCTGCCACAGTAAGCAGAGTGAAGCCTGCAGGCCTATACTCTATCTGAGTTGGTATATGTAACACCAAGAATCTAGGTATTTCCTAAGAACAGCTTCTCAGAAATGTTCATGAAAAGGCAAAATTCTAGCTTCATATTGCCCTCCTCTAATTTCTTCCAATGACTTAGGAAACAAAAATGGTGTCCCAAGAATGTTGAATGGAGAACATTAACGGGAGAGGTTATAAGCCTCTAAGAGCTGAATCAGCCGTATCTGCAGGAAAGCAGCTGTGGTTAGGAATGAGAGATTGTTGAACAACTGTGGCTATTCCTATTTTTTGAGCACAGCTTTTTCAATTTTTGCATCTCTCGTTCAGTCAAAATATGTTTTAAGCTTAGCTTTTGTTTTAATTAGAGTCTAGGAGTTTGGGGGAGGATCTGTGCTGTAGGTACCCCAAGAAGGTAGAATTTTATTAATTGATTTGTCAGTGCATCTATCCTTAATGTCATGGGAAGAAAGATTAGCTTGACTGAGTGACTCTTCCTTCTACCTCAGGTACTCTGATTTGGAGGGCCGCCATCGGCACACAGTATATGACAGAATGCTGCCTCACCCCTTTGCTATTACCATTTTTGAAGACACTATTTATTGGACAGATTGGAATACAAGGACAGTTGAAAAGGGAAACAAATATGATGGATCAGATAGGGTTGTGCTGGTGAACACAACACATAAACCATTCGACATCCATGTATATCATCCATACAGGCAGCCAATTGGTGAGTGTGTGGTTCAGAAGTTTGGCCCAGTTGCTTTAGATTCTCTGCATGCTGCTCTTATTCCTTTAAGAATAAACATCATGATTTATAAAGAGAATGATGTTAACCTGGTAATGTTTTCTACAAAACATATGGGAAAACCTGCTTATAGCTATTTTTTCCCCCTTAACACCTGGTTTACTCTTAAAGATCAATCTGGGTTTTCATTTTTTTTGTCCTTTTTTTTTTTTAATTTAAGCTTTATTTAAACATATAATATAACCCCATCACCCTCTCCCAACCCCTCTCCCCCCCACCCCCCTCAGTTTGTTTTATGACATTAAGAGTCTCTTTTGGTTTGTCTCCCTCCCGATCCCATCTTGTTTCATTTTTACTTTTCCTACCACCTTAACTCCCACCCCCGTTGCATCTCCACTTCCTCATATCAGGGAGATCATGTGATAGTTGTCTTTCTCCAGTTGACTTATTTCGCTAAGCATAATATGCTCTAGTTCTATCCATGTCGTCGCAAATGGTTTTCATTTTTAATAAGAATTAACACTTGTTATGTTGCCATATTTTCTGAGCTGAAGTGACTGAAGTATTTTAAAGTGGGCCAAACCAGGGACACCTGGGTGGCTCAGTTGGTTAAGCGGCTGCCTTCGGCTCAGGTCATGATCCCAGCATCCTGGGATCGAGTCCCACATCGGGCTCCTTGTTCAGCGGGGAGCCTGCTTCTCCCTCTGCCTCTGCCTGCCACTCTGTCTGCCTGTGCTCGCGCTCTCTAACAAATAAATAAATAAAATCTTCAAAAAAAAAAAAAGAAATTTCATTAAAAAAAAAAAAAAGTAGGCCAAACCAGTCAGAATGGCTAAAATAAAACCTGTAGAAACAACAAGTGTTGGCTAGGATGTGGAGAAAGGGGAACCCTCTTATACTGTTGGTGGGAATGCAGCCATGTGAAAAACAGGATGGAGGTTCCTCAAAAACTTAAAAATAGAACTACCCTATGACCTACCCTATGACCCAGAAATTGCATTATTAGGTATTTATCTAAAGGATACAAACAGTGATTCAAAGTGGCACCAGAACCCCAATGTTTATAGAAGCAATGTCCATGATAGCTGAACTACGGAAAAAGCCCAGATGTTCATTGACAGATGAATGGATAAAGATTTATATATACACAATGGAATGTTACTCAGCCATCAAAATGAATGAAACTTTGCCATTTGCAAAGATGTGGATAGAACTACAGGGTATTATGCTAAGCAAAATAAATCAGAGAAAGACAGATATCATGTGATTTCACTCAAATGTGGATTTAAGATACAGATGAACAAAGGGGAAGGGTTGGAAAAATAAAATAAGATGAAATCAGAGAGAGAGAGAGACAAACCATAGGAAATGCTGAACACTAGGAAACACACTGAGGGTTGCTGGAGGGGGAGTGGGTAATCAAAGCATGGTATTGGTGTAAGAATAGACATAAGATTATTTAGACAGAATAGAGTCCAGAATTTGATCCACACATACATGTCAAGTGATTTTTGACAAGCTTGCATTGTACATCCTCCCTTCCATGACTTCTTACTGCTCCTGGCAACCACTGATCTGATTCCTATCGCTATGAATGAGATCTGCCTGTTTTAGACCTGCTTGTAAATGGACTCAAAGCACAAGGATTCCATAACCGGAAAGTCAAGGGAATAGTTCGAATTCAGGCAGTGTTCAAATAACTCGATGAGGCATTAATTGATCCCTTGGCTCCACCTTCTTCTAGTTGAGTTCACTCACAGCATATATTCTTACGTGGTGGCAGCTATGGCCAACAGACACTCCCGTACTATGTCCTTCCTTTTTTTTAAGATTTTATTTATTTATTTGTGAGAGAGAGAGAGAGAGCGCACAGAGGGAGAGGGAGAGTGAGAGGGAGAAGTAGACTCCCTGCTGAGCAAGGAGCCCAATGTGGGGCTCAATCCCTGGACTCTGGGATCATGACCTGAGCTGAAGGCAGACACTTAATGACTGAGCCACCCAGGTGCCCCGAAATAAATAAAATCTTAAAAAAAAAAATACCGTGACATTCCACTCCTAAGTATTTAAGATAACACCCTTGAAAAATAAGGACATTTCCTATGTAACCACAATAAAATTATAACAAGAGATTAACAGTCATTCCCTAATACCAAGATCAATCCATTAAAATGATTGATTTAAAAGAAATGTTTAAAAGAAGATGACAATAATTATAAAACATAATTTATTAAATTTCTATTTCAGTATGAAATTTTGTGTATTAAACATATATTATGCTTGTCATCTGGAAGGTAATAATGTTAAGAGCAACACAGTGTCTCATATTTTTTTTCTTATGAACTTATATTCCTCATCATGTAGTTAAAGCCATTTCATGATTTATAGATTATCTAGCAAAAGTTTGGAATTTACATTGAAGATAGAATGGATTTTGTTGGCCTGCTTTGTTGTGGTGTTTTGTTAAAACAGGATAAGCTTGGAAGTAAGGAAAAATGAGAATTGGCAAAATAAAGATACTCAGGGCCCCCGGAAGTTAATATTCTTGATATTATTTTAGTGAAAATTCAAATTAGGAGCACCTGGCTAGTTCAGTTGGTAGAGTGTGTGATTCTTGATTTGGGGTCATGAGTTTGAGCCCCATGTTGGCTGTAGAGTTTACTTCATATACAGATATATATGTGTGTGTATACACACACACACACTCACATACACACACACACACATATGTGTGTGTGTATATCTGTCTGTCTATAAAGAAGTTCAAGTTAATCTTCACCTCCAAGTGGTGACCCAGAAAATTAGTAAAGGTGCCACACAGTTTACCTGTTCATCTCATTCTTGGCCATACTTCTATTGCCCATATTCTTAGAATGAGAGAATATAGCATCTGTTAGAAGTTAAAACTGTTAGGTTCTGGGCATATGAATATAAGCTAAGTTTCCCATCCACTCTCCAAAGACCTTGAGAAATGCATCTTTTCTAGTCCAGAACACCAGTGGGTATGCCTCGCTTCTGGTCACACATAGATCAGTTTTCTCAAAGCACAGCATTGCTTACACTTCTGCCATCTGTCCCATTTATGAATTTTGTGAAAAAGCATGAAACTTGGGTATGATTTTTCTTACTGAGTGATGACTAGTTTGATGAGGTAGGAAATCAGTTCATGTGTGTTTGATATTCTAAGTGAATTAACATATATTTTCCTTCTACTAGTGAGTAATCCCTGTGGTACCAACAATGGTGGCTGTTCTCATCTCTGCCTCATCAGAGCAGGAGGAAATGGATTCACCTGTGAGTGTCCAGATGACTTCCAAACCCTCCGTTTGGGTAACATCAACATCTGCCTGCCCAGGTGCTCCAGCACCCAGTTCCTGTGTGCCAACAGTGAAAAGTAAGGCTCGCTCTTCCTCAGCCCACTGCCTCTCCATCCCCTTGGATGGACACACATTGAACTTTGAGGGTCCAGGGGATGGAAGTTTCCTAATGAATTAAGATTTGGGATAGTTTATGTGGTTCATTTGGAATGCACCAAGATTCTCAGTCTCCAGTCATTTCTTCCATGAATAGAAGCAGTTTGTTAACCAAAATGTATGCAAGTATTTCTCTATAGAGAGGGAGCTAGAAACTATGTGTTTTTTTTTTATTTCTAATAAATTGTCTCAGGTGTCAGGACCAAGATTGTATATGTGTACACTGAAAAATGGCCCTCAAGAGTGGTAGAATTTCTGATAAAGGGTCAGTATCCAAAATCTCCAAACTTATAAAACTCAACACCCAAAAAACAAATAATCCAGTTAAGCAATGGGGAGAAGACATGAACAGACATTTTTTCCAAAGGAGACATCCAAATGGCCAGTAGACATACAAAAAGATGCCCAGTACCACTCATCATCAGGGAAATTGAAACCAAAACATAATAAGATACCACTTCACACCTGTCAGAATTGTTAAAATTAACAATACAGAAATAACAGGTGTTGGTGAGGGTGTGGAAGAAGGGGAACCCTCCTACACTGTTGGTGGCAATACAAGCTGGTATAGCCACTCTGGAAGCAGGGTGGAGGTTCCTCAGAAAGTTAAGAGCTACCCTGTGACCCAGCAATTGCACTGCTAGGTGTTTACCAAAAAGATACAAAAATACTGATTTGAAGGAACACATGCACCATGAAGTTAAAGCAGTCTTACCAACAATAGCCAAATTGTAGACTGAGGAATGGATAAAGAAAGATGTGGTATATATATACGAGAGAGTATATATACTCTGATATATATATCAGCCATCAGCAAGAATCAAATATTGCCATCTGCAGTGATGTGGATGGAGCTAGACTGTATTATGCTAAGCAAAATAAGCCAGTCAGAGAAAGACAAATACCATATGATCTCATTCATATATGGAATTTAAGAAACAAAACAGATGAATATAGGGGAAGGGGGGAAAAAGAAAGGGGAGCAAAGCCTTTAAGAAACAAAACAGAGGATCATAGAGGAAGTAAGGGAAAAAACAAGATGAAATCAGAGAGGGAGACAAACCATAAGAGACTTTTTTTAAAAAAAATTATTTATTTATTTAATTTCTTTTCAGTATAACAGAATTCATTGTTTATGTACCACACCCAGTGCTCCATGCAATACGTGCCCCCCCATAAGATACTCTTAATCATAGGAAACAAATTGGGGCGCCTGGGTGGCTCAGTGGGTTAAAGCCTCTGCCTTTGGCTCAGGTCATAATCCCAGGGTCCTGGGATCGGGCCCCGCATCGGGCTCTCTGCTCAGCGGGGAGCCTGCCTCCTCTTCTCTCTGTGCCTGCCTGTCTGCCTACTTGTGATCTCTGTCAAATAAATAAATAAAATCTTTAAAAAAAAATCATAGGAAACAAACTGAGGGTTGCTTGGAGGGGAGAGAGTTAGGGGATGAGGTAACTCAGTGATGGACATTAAGGAGGGCACATGATGTAATGAGCACTGGGTGATTTATTATAAGACTGATGAATCACTGAACTCTATCTCTGAAACTAATAATACACTGTATGTTAATTAATTATATTTTAAAAAAGACTTTTTTTAAAAGATTTTATTTATTTGACAGAGAGAGAGATCACAAGTAGACAGAGAGGCAGGCAGAGAGAGGGGGGGAAGCAGGCTCCCTGCTGAGCAGAGAGCCCGATGGGGGGCTTGATCCCAGGACCCTGATACCATGACCTGAGCTGAAAGCAGAGGCTTAACCCACTTGAGCCACCCAGGCACCCCTAAAGAAGACTTTTAACTGTAGAGAACAAACTGAGGGTTTCTGAAGGGGTGGTAGGTGGGGGTGGGCTAATTGAATGATGGGGATTAAGGAGGACACTTCTGCTGAGCACTGAGTATTATGTGTAAGTGATGAATCACTAAACGCTACTCCTGAAACCTATAGTACACTATACGTTAACTAAGTAGAATTTAAATAAAAATATGAAAAAAACAGGAAAAAATAAGTGGTAGAATTTCTCTGTCTTTCACACTCATATACTGGCCTAGGCTCTTAGTTACTATGCCAGAGGATCCAGGATTATACATTTAAATCCACTTTTGATTATTTGTATCTGTTACAAAACATGGCCACAGATTATTTCCCTAACTGTGGCCATAGACCATTGGTGACTGTGGGACTGCGTTAGAGGGAGGAGACATTGATGCAAACCATTGCATTTAAGGTCCAATGGCAGATTGTTTTGATGATTAAATAAAATATCTTAGATTAAGAATCTAGGCTATATGGATCTTGACCTAGGCTTAATTTACACAATAAGTGTAAGTGCCCTCTGCCTTCCCAACCAATACCCACTTATCTGTTATGTCACCCCAGCAGACAGTCCCAAGTAGTTCTGCTACCAGAATCATAGTTCTGTATACACACTGTACTTTGTTCTGTGGCAGGAATGTAATCATTAGGTCAGAGTATTTTCTCAGCATGAATTTGGGTCTTAACAAACTTGGTCCATCTCATCTAGTTATATTTTCTCCGAAAATATACCACAGTTAAGGAAATCATGGGTGTTATTACCTGGAGGTCGGTTTTGATGTCTTCTCTCCAGGTAGCCTCTACCTCCTGTGCTTTGCTAAGAGAAGCGCTGTATTTTCTTTGTGCAGGTGTATTCCTATCTGGTGGAAATGCGACGGGCAGAGAGACTGCTCGGATGGCTCTGATGAGCCGGTCCTTTGCCCACAGCGCTACTGCCGGCTAGGTCAGTTCCAGTGCAAGGATGGCAACTGCACCAGCTCGCATTTCCTGTGCAATGCTCACCAAGATTGCCCTGATGGCTCGGACGAGGACCAGATACTCTGCGGTGTGTTCAGTTACCATCTTTGGTCCACTTCTGTAGTAGATTGTGAACAGTCATGATTCTGTGGAGATTTTCTGCATGTCCTAACCCCCAGACCAGTCCAGAGTCCTAGGAGAAAGGTCAAGAGCTCATCCTATATTTTTATAAGGTTCTTAAGATAGACTAGGGTCTCTGCAAGGCAGATGGTTGAGGTAGATGGTGTGTGGTCTATAGTGGTTCGCTGCCATGTGCTGTGCATGGAATCCTCCTCTAGAGTGAACACTGAGAGCCAAAGGAGGGCTTCCTACTCTCATTTTAAGGACTCTCATGTGTGATATTTATTAGTGTTTCCATTTTCAAAAAGCGAAGGGGAAAAAACCCTCCAAACTGAAAACAGCACATTAACAATAGCAGCAAACACAAAGTTTGAGAAATACTGTCCATTAGGAGAACAGGGATGGGAGAAGGTGGCCATCAGAATTCAGTAGGCCATCAGTGATGCTGTCTTTAACCCCTAATTCTGCATGCAAGAGAAAGATATTTAAGAATTTAGGAGACAGTATTAGTCAAGTGAATAACTGACTGTGTCGTGGTATTGGCTGATAATAAGTGCATTAGGACAGAAGTCCTCTAAAACAGAAGTTAGGATGAAGCTCTCGAAGATCCTTCCATGTAAGTCAGGAGCATCTGTCCCTAACACCTCACATCCAAATGCCCCTCCCTGCAGAGAATCACCGCTGTGAGTCCAGTGAATGGCAGTGTGCCAACAAACGGTGCATCCCCGAAGCCTGGCGGTGTGACTCGGAGAACGACTGTGGGGATAACTCAGACGAAGATGTCTACAACTGTGCCAGCAGGCTCTGCCAGCCGGGCTACTTCAAGTGTGCTAATAGACACTGCATCCCTCAGGACTGGAAGTGTGATGTGGACAATGACTGTGGCGACTACTCGGATGAGCCCATGCCCGAATGCAGTGAGTTCCTGTGGGAGGGACATGTGGGAGCATGGACGGGAAAGCAGGAGGACCCGTGTAGATTGCGAGATGACAGGGAAGCCCCTGCTCCAGCCCCGCGGCACCCTCTGTCTTGGCTCTCCCTGCTAATTCTGGCACTACGGAGCAGAGTATAGCTGTGTGGCTGGCAGGGGGAACCAGACCTTGTTCCAAAAGGGGCTTATTCCTCCTCTCCGTACCCTGGATATCTAACTCTCCAAAATACGATCACAAGAACTTCCATTTGTGTATGTCTAGCACTTTCTCATTTGAGTCTCAGGGAAACACTCTGCAGTAGGGAATGTGCGTGTTACCAATTCCCATTTTCCAGGTGAGGAAACTGAGGCTCACCTTAAGTAGTTAGTCACATTTCTATGGAGTGGTAGAGCTGACACCCAGGTGTTTTTTTGCTTTAAACCCAGGCCTTCCCTCCCCCACCCCCCATAGTTAATCCTGTAACACAAATGAATGATACTTTGACAGGGAGGAACTTAAGATGCTTTCTGCTCTTGGTAAATGGATCACACCTAAAACAACACATGTGGCCAGAATCAATCCAATTGGTAACATGGTAATTGTTTCTCCTTAGTACCATATCATTCATAAGACAATGGGAAGGTGTCTTTTGGACTGAGCATTCATTTCTGACTTTGCTTTTTCCTGTCTTTTCAGTGAGCCATCGCTGTGACAACCATACAGAATTCAGCTGCAGAACGAACTACCGCTGCATCCCACAGTGGGCTGTGTGTAATGGTTTCGACGACTGCAGGGACAACAGTGATGAGCAAGGCTGTGGTAGGCGGGACTGCAGGGGTGTGGGGGAGGGGCAAGAGCACAGAAGTGTCAGGTGCCTTCTGGGTGATGAGAGTGCCTTTCCCATGTCCTTGCTCCTCCGATTACCTCTGAAAAAGCATCATCATTGATCTTTCTAGTAACATGTTACATTTTTTTACCATTTTAGCAGACTTTTGGGGGGTTTAATTTATATCCTCTTAAATGAAATCCCATCCTGAGGAATGTTGGAATTGGGGAAGATATTATTAAGATATTAGGAACTTACATAATTTCTCCTAAATGTGGAATCATTATTTGTGCTTGACAAGTTTAAATTCTCTAATTTTATAGATTTATTGAAATTGATGGAAGGGGGTAGAGAAAAGATTTGATACCTCTCTAAAAAGAATAATTCAAAATCAGAACATTTCTTATTTGGAGATTTTCATATTCCGAATGTTTCGCTGTCTGTATCTTCTATGAGAAAGCTATAAGTCACATTGGCAACCTGGAAAGAACTTAGGGACAAAAGGCCAAATGAATTAATAGAATCTGTCAAGATTAGCCATACACTTTAACTGGAAACCTGAGTGTCTGTGAGTGCATGTTAGGTTTAGTTGGCAGAGGGTAAGGCAGATACTGGGTTATTTTAACACTGAATTTAATAACACTGAATTTAACCAACTGAAAGCAATGAGATGGAAATGTTCTGTTTGCTGTTAGCACCACTTAATCTTCCTCTCCAGGTCTTTGTTGCAAATTAGAAGCCAGATGCCAATACATTTTTTGAGCAGTTTCTACAAAAAAGAGTGAATCTAGTTTAAAGCAGTTTAAACTTTAAGTAGGATAGGTTCAGGTTGGCCAAAAGAGGAATATTGACTGTGAACACTGCTAGCATTCCTCTCTCTGGAAGCTTTGAGAATATGGTAGCATAATTCTCCAATTGTCTCACAAGAAAGCCAGTGCTACCTTGGCATTTCTTGACCTCCAGCTTCTGAAGTCTTTGCAATGACTGTGCTTTGTAGAGGAGAGGACGTGCAAACCTTCCGGGGAATTTCGCTGTAATAATCACCACTGTATCCCTCTTCGCTGGAGGTGTGATGGGCACAATGACTGTGGAGATCACTCAGATGAAGAGAACTGTGGTGAGTGTTCATGGTTCTACTGTCTTTATGTGCTACTAGAGTTGTGCTTTCTATTCTTTGTCCATAATTCAGTTCTCTCTGCCATTTATCCTAAATGGGTAGGATGACAATTACCTGATCTCTTGCATTCTGCTGACTGATACATTTCCACTTTTTCTTTGACTAAAGACAGAAACATCTCCCTTTAAGATGCTTATAATGAAGTTTTGGGAGAAGGGTGTTTACCCAAGTATATGTTTGATTTGTTGAATTTGTTTATATCTAACTTTTTTTCTAAAAAGAGTGTGAGGCAACTTGTAATAGAGGACAAATATAGTAAGATAAAGAATAGAAACAAAAAACTAAGGACCAAGAGAAGTTCTAGAAGGAAAGGGGCTAACCCAAAGACCTTGCTTCTTAAGTGCTCACCTCAAAATGGTCTTAGTAGCAGAGGAAAGAGATCTTGTATTTAGGATTGTCATCCCCTCCCCGCCCACCCCAGAATGGCTGACTATTTTAGGAGGGCTAATGGTTAAATGACAGGTCAGGTTTTAGTTTCTTTGTCTCAGTGAAGGTGCTGACTATAAGGAATTGGACAGGGAGGTCGAGGAAAAGAAGCCAAAGATTTGGGTCACATTAAACTAGGTAGTCCTGAGTAATTGGATATATTACCCTGCCCTAAACATATGTCACTGATTCATGTATATGTCAATTTCAGATAGATTAATATGGAATACATTCTTTTTTTTTTTTTTTTTTAAGTAGGCTTCCAATGTGAAGCTTGAACTCAAAAGCCCAAGTCTCATTCTCTACCAACTGAACCAGCCAGGTGCCCTGTAATATGGAATACGTGCTAACTTTAGTCACTTTTTGGAAGTAAGAAATGATTGCCACTTTCCATAGACAGTTGAGAGAATCAGGACATTGATTAAACCTGCAAATATCAATTGGCTAAAACTTAATAAACTAAAACTTAAGACAAAAGTGTGATCCAATGGAATTTTAAATTTGAGAAAGTTCATGTTTAATCCTATAGGAGGTTATCTAGACTATCATGAAAGCAACAATTATAAGTAAATCACCTTTGGAGAAAACTCTTAATAAAGGCCCTTCTTCACTTTCTTAAAATTGAGGTAGAAGGTCTAGTTTTGGAGGACAGGAAGTCTGCCTGCCCAAGCAGATGGCTAGGACTCAGGACACGGGAGTGTCTGGCATGCTGAGGATACTCAGGCCCTCACAAGTTTGTCTTCTGTGTATGATTCCTGGTTCCCACTGATGGCTAGGTGGCTTTCCTTTGCAGTCCCCCGAGAGTGCTCGGAGAGTGAGTTTCGATGTGATGATCACAGCTGCATTCCCTCTCGATGGGTCTGTGACCATAACAACGACTGTGGCGACAACTCAGATGAGCGGGACTGCGGTAACTGTCAGGGGTCTTTCAGAGGCTTACCATGGGGTGTAGTACCAGAGTCGGCATATTTGACAGAAGAAGGGACTTCAAGTGAGAGTTTGTATAGTTTTTTAGAGTAAAACAATTTTTGTATACTTTATGTAATATATAAGCCTTAGCATAACACAGTACTTTCCACTCTGTATTTTCTGTGCTTTATTTTTATAGTAGTCTTAATTTGTAATAGGTGAAAAGGGCAAGAGATTGTTGAAAATCTCATTTTAACTTAAATATTTCCTAGGAGCAGACTTTCATCTGCATTGCCCTTATAAGCAACAACAACAAATCATTCATTTTTCCTACTGTTCCCTGGAAAGTGTCAATGAGGGATATATTTCTGTAGCTCCCTGGTGTAGAGGTCAGGGACATTAGACCAGGAATCATAAACCCCAAGTGACTTTCATAGCTCTTTACTCATTAAGGGTTGGGTCTGGGAATTCAGATTTCCGAGAAAATGCTAGAGATTATGTAATAGGGGAGAGAGAGGTACTTCCATTTCCATATGTTGAATGGGGAGAATGTGTTTTTGGCGCATTTATTCCTTTTCTAGCCACAGCTGTGTATTTGCCGTGCGCTAGTTATAGGGTTTGGTTAGGAATGGGATGAAGCCCTTAGTCTGTTCCCCAGACCTGTCTGAGAAGAACAAGACCTTTTGGAATGACAGTCTTTTCTCTTCAGAGATGAAGACCTGCCAACCTGGGTATTTTCAGTGTCAGAGTGGACACTGTGTGCCTGAGCAGTCAACTTGTGATGGAATGGCTGATTGTCTAGATGCCTCTGATGAAGCTGCTTGTCGTAAGTGTCTGGGCCCCTGTAGCCTTGCTCATCTGAAATGCAGCAGATGGCCTTTTAGACCCCACCTCTCCAGCAGCCACCACTTCTTAGGTGGCTAGGATGTAGGGATTTTCTCTTTGGCGTTCATTGATAATTAATTACCAGTTCACTTAGGGGTCTGAGTCATCATACCCAAATAGTTCCTCGTAGTCATTCAAGTGCATTTCATTAACCATATTTTAAATAGAGAATATAGTAAATATCTGTGCTAATAAAAATATTTCACCTGCGATACAAATTCACTAATTGAAAAAACCACCCCAGGTAAACAAGAATATTCAAGCAATGAATAGATGGGTATAAAAAACTTGGATTGGGTATTAGAACGTACTGAATTTATAGCATTGACATCTTTCTGAATTGCGTGATGGCATACAAAAAGCTTAAAAATGAAGGTTGATATGATCATTCATAGTTTAGTCTTTATGAATCACTGAATAACTATGGACTGTTTTTGATTATCTGTGATGGGTATTGTTAATGATATAGTTGCCACATCTTAAAATCTGGTTTCAGAGAAACTGTACAAATGGATGATGGGTAGAGCCAGTGTTGACACAGCTGAAGAGTTGCCCTTGCCTATGAAGAGAAAGTCCAGTGCCATCCACAGAATGACTCATGTCTTTGAAAACTAGGGTGGGACAATGGTCCTGAAGAGGTAGTCATCCATCACAATTTCAGGCAGTGGAAGGTGATAGTCCATCTTGAATAAGGAAGACAGGCTATCATGGAAAGAGCTACAGGACAAATAACAGCCTACTTTTTCAAAACTAGTAACTTTTTCTAACAATTGGAATCTGTCTCCTCTCCACCAACAGCCACTCGCTTCCCCAATGGTGCATATTGCTCGGCTACTATGTTCGAATGTAAAAATCACGTGTGCATCCAGTCATCTTGGAAATGTGATGGTGATGACGACTGTGGTGATGGTTCTGATGAAGAACTTCACCTGTGCTGTAAGAAGGAGATGAAGGGCGGCTTTGGGAGTGGTGTCATCTAGCAAAATCTCAATGCTTTTTCCGTGGGGCATGTGATGCCGGAGGCCAGTTGGACAATGTTTGAAAACTGGGTGCATTTTACTTGGTCTTCTTTCCCAGTTTGTTGTTTGGAACGTGGGAATGTTAGACAGACATTCATCCCTGTTCCTTTTTAGCCCAGGGATTGGACAAAAATGCCATGGGAGCACTTTAATTAGGGTACATTATATTTTCACAGTGGCATCTCCACATTTTCTTGCCACATCTTTTCTTGTTAGGAACTAACCCTGTTTTGTTTTGCTTTTAACTTGATGGATCTTGAAAAATACCTTAGCCCTGTGGAACTTTCAAGTAAGTCCTTAGGAAGTCGCTCACTCAAAGAGATAAAGTGTCCATAGCCCCATTAAAAAGTGGAGAGGCAGAGATACAGCCCCATTAAAAAGCGACCAGTCCTGTTTTATAATGTTGCACATCTTTCACAACAAAGAATTTCTGCAACAGTTCTGTTAACAGTACTTCTAAGAATCAGCTCTTGGGTCTGACTTTTTTACCCCCAGCCAACCTTATCATGAGTTTCTGCTTTTGTTCCTATGTGTGATGCAAAGGCAGAAGGAGAAATCAGGCAGCCAAAGCCTTCCATGTGGAAGAAAAACACACATGTGTGTTGAGATTACCCAATCTCAGGGGCCTGCACAGAGGGCCATGCCCCTTTACCAAACAAGTAAGGGACCTGGGTTCTACCTTTGGGTTCCTCACAGGTACATAAGCATCAGCTAGAAGTCTAACTCTGGACAACAAAATGAGTCAGAGGTCAGTTGTGAAATAGCAACTTTAGATATAAGAGGTGAGGACATTCAGGAAGGAAAGTCTGTCACCGTGTAAAATTTCATGCTCTGGAGGGTCAGTGACAACTGCAGTCAGAAAGACACACAGAAGCCTCCTTAATAGTAGGATAAGGGTTCATGTATGGTCCTGCCAGCCTCTCCAGCCTCATGGCTTGTCATTGTCCCCCTCATTCTGTGCTCTGGCTGCAGGGACTATAATTTAGGTCCAAACACGTGCTGTGCTCCTTCCTGACTCCAAACCTTCCCCAGCCTCTTCTGATCCCTCCTCCCCCGAACTGTATCAGGTCTCCCCTGTAGATGCCATCATTGCAGGTCCGGTTTGGGGCTCTTCTCAAAGTTGTAATTGAATCGTTAATTGGCAAAGTCTGTTTCCCTGTTAGAATGAAAGTTCTATGAGCCCCAGGGCTGTGTCTTTCTTGTCCTGCTTCGTGTCTGGCTCCTAGCAGTGACATGGTGTGTGCTGGATCCTCAAGGTGTATTTGTGGATTGGTTCATTGAATGAACAGATGAATGGATGAATGGGGCGACCCTGGTGCCAGCACGGGAGCATTTTAGATATTATGTTCTACTCTCAACTTGCACTTTTGTTTGTCTGTCTTGCCTTCCAGTGGATGTTTCTTGCGAGTCACCGTACCGGTTCCGATGTGACAACAATCGCTGTATTTATAAGCATGAGCTGTGCAATCATGTGGATGACTGTGGAGATGGGAGCGATGAGAAAGAGGAGCAGTGTAAGCAAAGTGAAAAAGAGGGAAAAACTAAGCACCTCAAGTCATCCACAGTTTGCAGAATGTACCTCTGGGATTTCAGTTTGTTTGGTAGAGGGTGAGCTGGACCTACGGCTGCAGATTCCCTTTGACAATTGTTTCCAGACCATATAAAAACACTCAGCTACTCAAGTGCATCCCTTCCCTGCTTATTCCCTTCTCATTGGAGCAAGTTGTCTAATTTTTCAGTCTTCATTTAAATAGTCAGTAAGGTTTTTTT
>ML105156.1:138754-150727 GCA_003697995.1 Taxidea taxus jeffersonii | reverse complement strand
TATTACATATATCTTAATCCCTCTTTCATATATATATATATATATATATATATATATATATATATATATATGAATGTTTATGGAGCAGATGGTTGCAACTGTAAAGAGCCCCAGACTTTATAGTTCTGGACTCTGGAATTGGATGCTCTGGGAAGCCTGGCAGTGCTAAGTATAATGGAAAGATTGCCTCAAGGATCTAACATTATATATAATTATATAAATGGCATTTGCCCCATTACCAGATACCTGAATATACAGAAGCCTTCAATCTTCTACACAGACCGGAAAGGGATTATCTTGAGATGTCTATAGTTTATAGAGATGTCTATAGTCTAGTAGACTATAGGTAGATTTATACCTTTCATTTGTAATGCTAAGATTGTTTTTCCAGATACAGGAAAAGAAAGATCATGTGCGGAGAATCTATGTGAGCAAAACTGTACGCAGTTAAGTGAAGGAGGCTTTATCTGCTCCTGTAGACCCGGGTTCAAAGCCAGTATGTTGGACAGAAACTCCTGTGACGGTAAGTATATTTCCTCCAATTCCCATTAGGAGATGCTCATATGTCAGGTTCTCCACTTATTCCTTTTTATTAAACCACTGTTTAATTCCCTTAATGGGGCTAAACTCTTAGTTCTAGTTCATTAAAATACTTAAGTGCATAAATAATTATACTGTTAGAGGGTGATGATCAGTTCTGAATGAGAGTGTAAGCTGTAATTCAAGATGTATATAACCTGTGATGACAAATGTAAAGATTTTGCTCGTTAATTTCTTGGGTCACGGAAAAGAAACAAAAAGCAATACTCAGGGATGCCAGTTACCTTTTTTTCCATGCTCTCTTGCCAGTCCCTAGCAGATGGTTAGGCAGTAATGTCTGCGGAATTGATAAGATTCACAAAGTGTTAAGAAGTGATAACTGCTTATTTTATTGGTGTGGGAGATCAGATTTTTTAAAAATAAATTTTACTTTCTTCATCAAAGTCCATTAGCACATATGTATTACACACCTACTTATGCCAGACATAAGTGAGATCTAAGGTAAGGAGTTGGAAGGTAGCTTATCAAGATGGTAAGGAAAGAGTAGGATTTCATTATTTGAATTTGATCTTTCTTTATTTTTTATTTTTTTTAAAGATTTTATTTATTTATTTGACAGACAGAGATCACAAGTAGGCAGAGAGGCAGGCAGAGAGAGAGAGAGGAGGAAGCAGGCTCCCTGCTGAGCAGAGAGCCTGATTCAGGGCTCCATCCCAGGACCCTGGGATCATGACCTGAGCTGAAGGCAGAGGCTTTAACCCACTGAGCCACCCAGGCGCCCCTGAATTTGCTCTTTCTAACTCATGATGTGTCACGCTCAGATGACTGAGAGAGTTCTTTTGGAAGCTGAAGCTTAAGAACTCAGTGAAGAGGGACGCCTGGGTGGCTCAGTTGGTTGAGCGGCTGCCTTCGGCTTGGGTCATGATCCCGGCGTCCTGGGATTGAGCCCCACATCGGGCTCCTTGCTCAGTGGGGAGCCTGCTTCTCTCTCTGCCTCTGCCTGCCACTCTGTCTGCCTGTGCTCCCTCTCTCTGACAAATAAATAAATAAAATCTTTAAAAAAGAAAAAAAAAGAACTCAGTGAAGAAACTGAATGAACAAGTCCCTTTCCTGAAGCTAGTAGGCCACGGGAAGTGGTATACCAAACAACACCAACATCCAGCTGCTTTCCAAAAGTGAATGTTTTGCTTTGCTATTGCACAGAGTTGCTCTGTTGTAGTTGAACCCTGTTTTCACTGCTTATTAGCTTTGGGACTTTGGGTTTAGGCATAGTCCATATTGCAGAGTCATTTTGGAGAATTAAATGAGGCACAAAAATGAAAAGCATGTGAAACAATATCTGAAGCTTAGGAAGTGCTCCACAAATGATCACATCATTGCCTGTCTTTATCTGCAGCCTTCTCCAGCTTCATTGCTTATGACTTTGGATTTAAATAGAAGCAGGGCCTCGAAGGAATGGTTGAGAGCAGATGTTGCATATTTGCTTTTATTTTATCTGCAGACATCAATGAATGTGAGCAATTTGGGGTTTGTCCCCAGAACTGCCAGAATACCAAAGGAAGTTATGAGTGTTCCTGTGCCGAAGGCTTCAGGTCTGTTAGTGACCAGTATGGAAAACGATGCGCAGCTGATGGTATGAGGGGTTCATGTTGGGATTAATCGGTTGACTTTCAGAGAACTAAATGCTGATGAGTACAATATATCAGAAAGTGAACTTCAGACTCCAGAGAGTCTTATTTTTAACTCACCAGCTACTTCTCTTCCAACGCCCACCCAGGCTCTTCTCTCTCCTCTCCTGCCAGATTAAAACAATAACTGCAATATCACAACAAATATGCAGTAATTAAAATAGGAGTCGGTATTATTTATTATTCTGGGCTTGGGCTCTTTTCCACCTTGATAAAACTTCACAAAGTGAACAAGATGTCGCCTTCCAGAATATTCAGACAACAAAAGCTTGCCTAGAGGGTGGTGGTCAACAGAAGGAAATTAATGAAGCCCTCCAGCTCCCACTCCAAGATCAAGGTTTGAGGCCCTATGATTCAGGATGGATCACAAAAAAACAGTCACATTCAATCAGGGCAAATCAAGGACATTCTGTTGATAAATCTTTTTTACTGTTCATGGGCTGCCGATCACAGATGGAGGGAGTCTGGCTCATTTGTAACTTCAATCACTAGTTCTGCATTTTAGGTTAATGCTGGTGTCTGGAGTTGGGCCTGATATAAGGCAGTAGTAAGTACTGGATAGAAATGACAAAAGAGAAAGACTACGTGGCAGAAGTATTATATAATCCAAATTTCCAGAGGTCTGATCTAAATCAGGATATCCCTGTCAAGGGGTATAGGTCTTTACAAGTCTTAGAAATTTGAAGTTTGTACTAGAGTTTAAAGAACATGATATGGAATTAACATTTTACTTTACAATTTAAGGATAAAATGGCTGTCCAATTTCTTCATACAAATTGGGTTTTAAAGCATACATCTGACTAGAATTCTTAATTGTTTTACACCCCAAATATTTTGACAGTGAATGAAAACTAGGGTAAAGGCATTTGAGCAGTTTGGTCTGGTAATTAGGCAGCAAATTAAAAACTAGTTAAGCCTTTTAACTAAGGAGATCACTGAAAATAAATGCTCATGGTCATATAAAACACAACACCAAGACAGAAGAAATATATAAAGTGAACTTTCAAAAGTTACTTAAATGAGATTCGATTGACATTATGCAAGTAAATTAAAATTTAAAATTATAGACCGTGCACCTCAGGATGAGTCACCATTCAAACAGCTGCTTTGGGTGAGAATAAGAACAAGCTGCTTTTGTCATTAGCTGAGAGGTAAATTGAGTCGTGGAGCCGATTGCCTGCTAAAAGAATCATAAAATCTGTCAGTAAAGAGTAAGAAATGAGGACATCCTGGTAAACTTTTCGTATCACTACACATACTGTGTTTCTTGCATGAGATTGTCTGCAATCTTGTCTGTCTTATTGTCAGTGAATAAGGGGGAAAAATCAGGGGAAAAGAGGACACTATCTGGGGGGTCTCAGTCCTGTCTTGTTCTGAACCATGACCTACAGAGGACAAAGAATAAAGAAGTGATAACATCCCTAATAGAAATACTAGCTTTCCACCTTAAAATGGAGACAAGAATGTCCAGTCACAGATTTTGCACTCCAGTTGGGTAGTTGTTAGTTCTGTTGACTAGCAGAGGTAGTCAGATTCCTATAAAAACTTGTGTTTTTTTTTTAAAGGTGGGAGGGTACTTACTATTTTATATCTACTTCATTTTAAAAAAGAGTTCAGATAGAATTCAAAGAAATACAACAGCCCTTGTCTTTTTTTACAGGTAACCCTCCTTTGTTGCTACTGCCTGAAAACGTACGAATTCGAAAATACAATCTTTCATCTGAGAGGTTCTCAGATTATCTTGAAGGCGAGGAACGTATTCAGGCTCTTGATTATGATTGGGACCCCGAAGGCATAGGTCTCAGTGAGTATGAATTTTGGCAGCTGCCACTGATATTAACTGAATTAATCGAATTATAAGATGTTAAACTTTGGGGCAACTGTTTTTTAATGAGTGAATTTTGTTGCGTGAGTGGAGGATAGAGCTCCTCCTCTCCAACGTGCTCAGGACGCCTTAATCTGGCCATGTGTCCCGTGAAACTTTCTCAACTTTCAACCAGACCTTCTCCCATCTCTGGGGACTACCCTTTTAGGACCACCTCATATCCCTTTTTTTTTTTTTTTTAGGTTTTATTTATTTATTTGACAGACAGAGATCACAAGTAGGCAGAGAGGCAGAGAGAGAGAGGAGGAAGCAGGCTGTCCGCAGAGCAGAGAGCCCAATATGGGGCTTGATCCCACGACCCTGGGATCATGACCCGAGCCGAAGGCAGCGGCTTTAACCCACTGAGCCACCCAGGCGCCCCTCATATCCCTTTTTAATATCTCCTCGTCTCTGCTCATGCAGGGATTGTTCTCCCCTATCCCTGTACCCTTCAAAATTTCTACTCAAACTTCAAAGACTCAGTTAAAATGTTCCCTCCTCTGACATCTTCTATAACCCTTCCTGGGCACAGTTCCATAATTGCTCACTGGGTGAGCCTGTAGGGTTTTATACATGCTTTTACTAAAGCACATATTGCATTGAGTTATAGCCATCCACATAATTTTCTCCCTATACCTTAACCATGAGCTCTTTGGAGATGGGATTGAATCTAAATTGACTCTGACCCAACATCTGACCCAGCATCTGACCCAACAGTGTATGTGCTGGTTGCTTTAGGACTTTAGTTCAATGAGTGAAAATATGAAAGATATTTATTGTTGAGTCTCTCATGGCTCTCTGGGGTGTGTGGGAGATGGTAATGGGGCAGGAATCAGAGAACTCATCTTCCATGCCTGTTTCCCTCACGTACCTAGCTTTATAACTAAATAATTGTAACAATTCTCTGGTTCTCCATTTCTTTTTTTTTTTTTTTTTTAAGATTTTATTTATTTGACAGAGAGAGAGATCACAAGTAGGCAGAGAGGCAGGCGGGGGGTGGAGCAGGCTCCCCACTGAGCAGAGAACCCGATGTGGGACTCGATCCCAGAACCCTGAGATCATGACCTGGGCCAAAAGGCAGAGGCTTAACCCTCTGAGCCACCCAGGCATCCCTGGTTCTCCATTTCTTAACTGTAAAATAAGAACAGTACTCTTGTCTGCCTGCCTCCTTGGAGAGTTCTTTGAAGATCAAATGAGATAACAGGTGTGAAAATGTTTTGCAAACTATCAGTAACTATGTAAGATTTATTATGGCTATGCTATGTAAGATTTATTATGGCTGTGTTTTCACACTCATTTACACAATATAATAAACTTTTCAAGAATGGCAAATACCTAGGAAAGTATATCTTTCCTTAAAAAGTCTGCCTTAAAAGTTGCAGTCTTCCTATGCATTTTAAGATGCCTGCTGTCTACTGTCCTTTAGTCTATACACAAAATAGGAGTTCTCATCTACATAGCCCCTTTACTGCAAGTTATTGACTAGCCTGCCCCTGGCTTATATATACATTTCATCTTGGAAACTAGAACTTGATCCTAATGAGAGTAAATACAGGCTCTTGGCTGAAATGTATTTTAGTAAGTTACCTTGAAATAGAGACACCCAAGTCAGTATCAGTAAGCTATCATTTGAAGTATTTGTAGCTAGTAGTTCAAGTATGATGTCCTGAGGTTTGATCAGATCAGTATAATTGAATTATTTGTCTTGTAGGAACAATGAGGAAGTAGAGATGTCAGTAAATGAACAGTAGTTGACCTGCTTAGACTCCAGTTTCCTCCCTTACCTCATGTTCTTAACATGAAACTCATCTGTGTGTCTTGCCTTGCAGGCGTCGTATATTATACTGTACTAGGGCATGGCTCTGATTTTGGAGCTATCAAACGTGCCTACATCCCCAACTTTGAATCTGGTACTAATAATCTTGTGTCGAAAGTTAACCTGAACCTGAAATCCGTAATGCAACCAGATGGATTAGCAGTGGACTGGGTTGGAAGGTAAGTTTAGCCGCATTCCCCTCTTGTCTCTTCTGTTATCCTGGTCAGACCCCCCTACTGCTTGTCATGGCAGTGAGTTACGCTGGTCCAAATAAGGGTAGCCCTCAGCGATGGTGCAACTGGGTGATGCCTGGGCTTGCCGTATCTAGCTCCCTCAGCCACCTCTGCTTATCCCAAGGTGTCAAATAAACATTATCATTTCCTGTATTCTGTGGGTGCCATGGAAAGGTTTGGGAGAGCACCAGGATCAAGATCTCATATTATATCCAGGAGAGCGTTCTTCCCAACAGAGTTTTGGATTCCCAGATCAGAGTTCTCAGTATGGCAGCACTATTCATTTTTGAGGAAGTGGAACAGCCTCCAGTCCTACCAGCAAAGCAGTTGAGATGAAACATTTTTCTCTATGGTAATTTTTGAGGGGCAGTAATCCACATCTTGTGTTTTCAGCAGGGCTGTTTTGTCTGAACAGATTGGAAATTTGACTTTCCTGTTTAATGTTTGGTTTTGAGTTCATAGTGGTGTCAGCTTTGTTCTGCTCTTTCAGATTTTCTAGAACCCCAGGGACCAGAGCCAGACATTTTGTGTAATCCCTAAATATGAACCTTAAGTAGTGTACAGGAGATGTAAACTGATGTGGAAAAGTTCATAAGCTCCTTCTTCAAGGAAGAGCCATGCATTGGAGTGACATTTATGGGAAAGGGATTACATTAGGATTTGAGCTCAAACATTCATTGAATTCCCCATGTCCTTGAAAATGAAGGAATAATGAAAAAATGTTTGAGAGGAAAGGCTTAGGGGCTTGTTGCCCTCTGGGATAATGGAGAGTCATTTACAGCATAAATTAATTTTCACCTTTTAACAAACTTGTCTGGTGTTTCTGGAAGACTTGAGCATCTCTGAAGAAGTTAATTAGGTCCCCGCTGTGCCCACAAGGCTACCAGGGCACTCATTTCAGCGTTTTCTATCAGGAATCAAGGTCTTGGAGAAGTCAGTAACTTGAAACTCTAGACTTCAGCACTTCCTTCTGAAAATCAACCAGGCAATTCATGTTTGAAGTTTCACTTCTTTCTTAGCCTTCATGAGCGAGTGAGTGAAGAAACTGATGGAAATCTTTCTGCTTGTATGGGACTGAGACCTGCAGGATAGTGGAACAGGGCAGGATGGCCTTGCTGAGTTTGTTCTTTTGGAAAGGCTATTTCCACTCATCCTTGGAGCTGATGCCAGTGGCACTCTTTGCTAAGCAGAAGCAGGCTCCCAGGGCAGTCGGAATTGGCCAGCTCAGCAGTGCCTTATGACTTCACCTGGAAGTGCATGTCTCATAGCAATGTCAGATGTGAGTCCATCATCATCACTGATGCTGGCTGATTAGGCAGGAGTCCCCCCTCTACTCCTTACGCTTCCACTCGTAACTTTCCAAAGACCCTCGGCGGAAGATATCGGGGCATTCCCCAGAGAAGGAAACTCTGCTCTGACCACTGGCTATCTAAGTAGTTGTCTTGTTGGCCCCAGCTTCCAATCTGAAGGCTCTCATCTTCAAACCTGTTCCCCAGAAGTGACCCGTTGAGACTTTTTAGATGTTTAACTTTGTTCCTTTAAATTCAGGCATATTTACTGGTCAGATGCCAAGACCAAACAGATCCAGGTGGCTAAACTTGATGGGAGGTACAGAAAGTGGCTGATTTCCACTGGACTGGATCAACCAGCTGCAGTGGTTGTGAATCCCAAACTAGGGTAAGTACTCGGAGGGGTTCTTCACGTTCTAGATGCTTTCCAGTGGATCGTCAAAAATTTATATCTCAATTATTCTTCCTAATTGGACTGAAATTATCCTTGGACTATTTGGAGTGGCATCTATTACTAACTTAAAGAATTACAGTGTTCCCAAAGATCATTTAGAACCATCCAAGCCTTGGATGATTTAGAATCATCCAAGCCTGATACTGGATAAGGGGAGGGCCTCTGGTCACATATTTTCCATAGCCCAGTTTATCTAAAACCCACACATTTCTCAATAGAACTTAAGGGTCGGTCTTGACCTGATGATTAGACTAGAGACTGCAAAGTGGTGGCTGGTAGCCTAAATACAACCTACAGACAGATTGGACTTGAACAAAGCAGAGCTTTATGGTTTTTAAAATTTAGTTACTAACATTAAAAAAAAAATGTTTAAGCTATGTTTTTGGCTTGAAAAATCAGAACAACTGATAACACTATGTAGGTAATGACTTCTTCACCTAGAGGGGGAGAGGGAGAGGTTTCATGCCCAGTGCAGAGCCTGATGCAGGGCTCAATTTCATAACCCTGAGGTCATGACCTCAGCCAAGTCTATAGGCAGACTCCTAACTGACCGAGCCACCCAGGTGCCCCAGTAGGGATGCCTTTCTTGCTGCAACATTGCCTGGAACTTCTAGACAGGGCTTTGCTCTCACCATCACTTGATGTTTGTAACTGTGATGCACCACTCATTTACGTCTCCTGCCTGGTCCTTCTAGGTGTTTGAAATAGTGCCATCCCTGGTCTGTGCAGTTCTATAATTATTAATTGGATGCAAAATATTCCATTTTAAAATTGGAATCCTTATTCTCTGATACATCTTAAACACAGTGCTGCTAACACATAAGTCATTCAATAAATATTTTATGAAGAATGAACAGCTTTTGTGATTATACATTTTAAAGTGTCTGAATATATATACTCAAACAGGGCTGGGAAATCTCTATGGAGGAAGTTTTCAGGAAGGATAGACCACAGATGCATCAGCTCCTCCTTTTCTCACCCTGTCTTCTTCTTCTTCTTTTTTTTTTTTTATTTGTCAGAGAGAGAGAGAGCGAGCACAGGCAGACAGAGTGGTAGGCAGAGGCAGAGGGAGAAGCAGGCTCCCTGCCGAGCAAGGAGCCCGATGTGGGACTCGATCCCAGGACGCTGGGATCGTGACCTGAACCGAAGGCAGCCGCTTAACCAACTGAGCCACCCAGGCGTCCCTCACCCTGTCTTCTAAAGTAAAGTGCAAAACCCGCATCACTTAGCACCTAGATCTCTATGACACACAGCAGATTTCCCTGCTGGAAGGTCATGCTCTGCTTTGGTGGAGAAGCCTCACTAGATGAAATATTAAAAAGAGAAAACCTTCTGTTACAGGCTTATGTACTGGACTGACTGGGGCAGAGAACCTAAAATTGAGTCTGCCTGGATGGATGGACAACATCGGAAAACCCTGGTGCAGGGGGACCTTGGTTGGCCAACAGGCCTTGCTATTGATTATTTGAACGATGACCGGATCTACTGGAGTGACTTCAAGGAGAACAATATTGAAACTATAAAACATGATGGGACTGATAGGAGAATTGTTGCAAGTGCAGGTTAGAAATGGGTTAGATTTAAAAGAAAAAAAAAGAAAAGAAAAAGAAATGGGTTAGATTTTAATATGTTCTGTAATCAAGAAATATATTTCTAGTGTCTGCCCGTTTTCTCCAGGAGGAACCTGATCTTAGGTTGACACAGTTTCTTAGCTATTGCTCCTTCCAGTTCCCCAGTTGCTCATTTAAATGCAAATGAATCCATTAGCAAGAATTAAGTTTTTTTTCCTTTTAACATAATTTTTAAAAGGTGTTTTTAGCAACAGATACTGAAATAACTGAATTTCCTGTTAGGTTGGCCTGATAGAGTGGCATTTCAGGTGTACCAGTGGAAACCCATGTGTAACCACTTCTAGACCCATTTGTTTTTATTATGCTCAATTGCTTATTTTGTACAACTGGAAACATCTAGAAGGAGAGAAACATTTTGTTTTCTTCTCCAGATTTCTGCAGAATTGCAACAATCCAGTACCTGTTAGCTCTGTGTGAAAAGCAGTGTCTTATGTTCAAAGGAAAAAAAAACAGAATCTCTGCCATCCAAATTGTTGTCCAAACATAAGATTAAATCAGCAACATGAAAGTGGGCAGGTTCTCTGTAATTGCCATCAACCAGTAGGCATTAATCTAGTTCAACATCTGTCATCTTGATCTCCCAACTTTGCACACTTCTGTGGTCACAGTACAGAAAGTCTGCCTGAATGTTGTATTAGGGATTAATTCAAGCATAATGACATCCGATATAAAAGAGGGGTAGGGTATTTTCTATTCAGTAACCTTGTTTTTTGCTTTGGCTTTCCTCTGTGGGTAAACAGCATTGAATCCGTATAGTCTGGACATCTTCGAAGGCCAGTATTACTGGATATCTAAGGATAAGGGAGAAGTGTGGAAGCAAGATAAATTTGGGCGAGACGAGAAAGAGAAAATGCTGATGGTGAACCCGTGGCTCACTCAAGTTCGAATCTTCCATCAACACAGATACGATCGATCAGGTAATACCAGCCTTGGAATAAGATGTTCCTTATTATCTGGAAACTTTATTTCAAATTAATGGCTATATTGTTGGAAAGTGGTAGTGGATTATAATAGTCTGATCTTTTGGTACATGAAAGGGGTGTGTGTGTGTGTGTGTGTGTGTGTGTGTTTGTGTGTGTGTGTGTTTGTGTGTGTGTGTGTGTGTGTTAACCATTTTGACCAAAGAAAGATAAAATTGGAGGTCAGATGCAATTATGTACATCACCAGCAGACACGAAGTAAAAATATTTCAGTCCTCATTGGAATTGCAGGTTTATACTTCTAGGCCACAGAATCCAGCAGGCATCAAAACCCTGCTTGGTGTCAGGTGGGTTACAACAAGTTTCGTGGATATGGTCAGTGTTACACACCCTTTCAATTCCAAGGCTAGGTGAGTCATGTTATCCTGAGCTATGAGAGCCTAGTTTAAAATTGTCAGTCATATGCTATCCCCTCCCGTCTTCCCCATTTTCTTAGTTGTGGGTCCTGTTTCATGAGGTTAGCTGTGTTCTAATTCATCCCTCACCGTTGAATGGAGTAAGGTGAAAGGGAAGGGAAATTCTTCTTCTTATTATTTTTTTAAGATTTATGTATGTATTTATTTATTTGAGAGAGAGCAGGAGAACAGGAGGGTCAGAGGGAGAATCAGACTCCCCGCTGAGCAGGGATTCCCAACCTCGGACTTGATCCCAGGACTCTGGGGTCATGATCCGAGCTGAGGGCAGACGTGTAACCCCAACTGAGCCACCCAGGCGCCCTGGAAGGGAAATTCTTGAAGAGAGGAAAGGAAATCAACTTTTATTAAGTTCTATAAGTCAGATTCTCTCTTCAAGTGCTAATTCTGACAGATGGTTACCTCAGTTAATCTCCAAAACTGTATAAAGAGGTTTTATTTTCCTCTCACTTATAAGGAACCCCACTGATACAATAGCCCTTATGTCTTCCATGTGGCTGGGGCTCTCATCCTGGGCAATTTTGAAGACAGGAGAGGAGAGCACAGTACACATGGTGAGCCCTCTCTCTGGCCTTTGTAGAGAAGGCTACCTAGGAGTTAGAGGAAAATCTGGAGTCAGCTGGGCCCCCTTAAGAGAGTGCTGATTACTGTGTAGGCCAGAGACCGAGCCCAGCTATGTCAGATTAGCATTTACGCTGGATCAGTTCTCACATTTAAGCATGTATCAGAATCATCTAGAGAGCTTGTTGGGCCCCACCTGAGGGGTTTCTGATTTAATGGACCTGAAGTGGCTTAAAATTTTGCATTTCAAATAAGTTCTCAACTGATGCTGATGTTGCTGGTTAAGGAACCACATTTGAAAAGTCCTGTTCCAGGCCCTACACAAGAGTGGGCCATGGACCAGATGCACTGGTATCTTATGGGAGTTGGTGAGAAATTCAAGACTATCAGGCCTTACACAACGTTTTTGAGTCCGATTTCCTAGGTGATTTGTATTACATTCAAGCTGGAAAAGTTCTGATGTCTCCAAGATATAGATGATCTCTAAATTTCTTCACAGACTAG